>CAESWR010000625.1:80844-92157 GCA_903171835.1 Mullus surmuletus | reverse complement strand
CCTCATCGTCATCTTGCAGCAAAGCATCATCACTCAGCGACTCCTCTGGGTACTGAGAAAAATAAATAAATAATTTCGCTCAGTACAGAATGAAGGCGATCTCTGCTGCGGTGTATGATGGCTCCCTCTTGTGTCTCACAAGCGTAACTGCTAAGAAATAACGATCTGAAACTTGACTGCCAACTTGATTCTACCAATATAGTCACATGCCGTTTCTAGGGCTGGGCAATATAAAAAAATACACATTTGTCCATTTGTTTTTGCAATTGTTCATTGAAATAGCTGGATTCAATAAAACTACTTGCATCATGTCATATTTGACTTTGAACATTTAGCTCACTTTGAAGAAAAAAATATAGGGATATATATCGTATACTGATATTCAGTCTAAATATATAGGGATATGAGTTTTGGTCCATATTGCCCTGTTTTAGCGGTTATCTAAACTAGGGAGCTGTTCGGTAAAAGTCCGAATTAATGAGTGAGTCTGATCGAATTTGACGCAACTATAAAGCAGAGGGAAACGCCCACAAACCTCCTCTTCCTCTGGTTCGGCCACGTCGGTATCAGCGGTGCTGAGGGTCATGGCAGGCTTGTGCCAAGCCAGCCGAAGAGTCTGGTTGTTGAACCGGACTCCGTGAAGAGCGGCCTGCAGTGGGAAAGGGAAGAACAAAGATATGGTCGAACGCAAAGATCAAAAGAATGCATCCAAAAATAAATAAATCTAATTTTCATTTGGTTAGAGGTGTTTGCGCCAACCCACCTGCTCGGCCTCTGCTCTCGTCCTGTAGGTGATGACCGCCGTCAGGTTGCTCTCGTTGATCTGGCAGTCTTCGATCTCTCCGAATTGCTTCAGGATAGTAAAGGACAGAGTTATTTTACTTACTTATCATTACAAATGGATCTGTCTATAAAAATAAAATTAAAAAAATCTGCATCATCTGCCTGCAAGATTCAAATGGATGGATGAGGTTGTGAAAAGGCGCAATATCAAGACAACCCAGTTACCATTGAGTATAATTTGTAGAAGCTGTACGATAAAAGATATGTACATACGCACTGTTGTACAATTTGTGAATAGTTGCAATGTACAGCAGATGGCACCGCTTACACCCAAATAAGATGATAACACATCAAGTCAAGCCGTTTATGTACCAGTTAATTAATTACGGTGGCAATTTTGTCTATTTTGTCACAGTTCCTATATATTTTGATAGCATTTATGGCTCAAAATTATGGGTAAACAAAAAATAATCCACTTTCTGAAGGCAGTGTTGACCTACTACACATGGGACACTATTTGGGCGGCTCACCCGGGTAAATAAAGTAGAAAATGACATAGAAAAAAAATATTTAGAATGATTACAAAATTACAAATGGGAATTCAATTTGTAACAGTTTTCTTTTCCCTCCGCCGAGTTTTGCTGTGATAATCAGACTTACAGCAAAATGTGGCAGCAGGTCCACCCGATCCGTGTCGGTGAACCCGGAGATCTGCAGCGCCCGCGGCCGATGGTCCACCACTGCGTGCACAGGGGCGCCTCTTCCTCGCCCTCTGGTGCCTCTCCCGCGGGCCCTGGGAGCGCCGCGGCCCCTGGCGGGAACTCGCCCCTGTGCCAGGAGCCCTCTTTTTGCCGCCTAAGCAGGGGGAAAAAAAGAAAGAAAGGGTCAAAGAAAGCATAAATATCTTAATCAGCTTAAACAGCTTAATGTAAGAATGCGAAAATCAGGTTCTTCCACTGCATGAGTTGGTGATACAAGGAGATACAATAGCATGAGTGCCCTCAAGTGGCAGATGTATAATCCACCAGCCGATTACAAACTGAGGAGTATTTCCATTCAACTCATCAATTACCTCAATTTGCAGCTGAGTGTACTTTATCTTCAACATCGCGGTGTCTTCTCCAGCCTGAGTTTTCTTGTAGAGGTCCAGCTCTGCGTCCAACAGCTCCTTCTGGGCCTGAAACCACAGAAACAGACAATCCTGTCTCATTATCACCTCAATGAGTACGTTGACAAGCAGTCAATATTTTCGGGTTACTGAAACATTCGGAATAACCCGTTTACATGCATGAGAAAACAGGGCATTCCTGTGTAAATGGCAATTGTAATCAATTCCGATATCCCGATCGCGGAGAACGACGGAGAACGTCTCGTACATTCCGTTTCATGGGGATATCCCAATCGGCATGTACATGACCAAATATTCAGGTTAGAAAAAAGGAGTAATCTAGGGGTAATATAAGGGTTTGTAAATCAGGTGATTGGAGCTTAAATGGCCATGCCAACCGGTTATTGCTGTAATATTCCTGCTCGAAAAGGCTTATTTGACTGCATCTAAACAGAGCTAATGTTTTGCGACAATCACCGGAGAGCGAAAGTAAGCCAAGCAATTACCTGGGCCTTGCTCTTGGCGGTGCGCATGGGGGCACTGGCGGCTGAGATGCCTTTTATCTCCTCCTGCAGCTTGGTGATGCTCTTGGTCAAGGTGGCCAGGGTCTCCATGATCTTGGCTTTATCCTCCGCTTTGATGGCTTTGTTCTTCTCAAGCTTGGAGATCAGGAGCTGCGAGACGACGATGATGAGGGAGCAGATGAGTAGAAATCAGGGGTAGGTACGTATGCAAGTGAAAAATAAATAAACAAATCACTTGGGGTGTCCCGATCCGATATTGTTATCGGTCCAATATCAGCAAAAAAATAAGTATCGGATCATCTCGGCCTGCAACTAAAATCATTTGATACAAGCACTCCGATACAAGCAGTTCATCCCCGACTCTGCTCCAGATGATGAGAAGTGCTAGAGCAGAGTGAAATGTATGTAATACATTAACATTGGTTAATAATAAATGGGTCAGTTTTTCCTCATACCAACTGTTGCTGATTATTGTTCTCTGCTAGAGTAATATCACTTGATCAAGTCTTTTCTAACATTCCGTACTACAAAATAAGTAATAAAATGATGTGTGAGTTGTGCTGGTATCGTATCTGAACGATACTGGTATCAGCCAATACTCACAGCTGCAATATCGGTATTGTATCGGAAGTGAAAACGTTTTATCGGGACACCCCTATAAATCACAAGATAAATTTGTCACGGAGCCATTAAAGGTGAACAGAACATTACGCAAATCACAGCACAGGAGAGGCTAAGCACACATTCTGAAAGTGTTTTGCACCGTTAAAATAAAAGGCTCGGCTTCCTTTTGTGGTTCATTTCTTCTTCCTCTACTTCTGAGGTGAAGAACTGAAACCTCACCTTCTGTGTCTCAATGTGTTTCTCCAGTATTTCTTGCTTCTTCTTCCTGACATCGTGATGCAGCCTGAGGGCTTCCTGCGAGAGCGATCATAGCAAAAACAAATCAAGGAGACGTCTTTTTAATTAAAAAGAAGGAAAAAAAACTTGTTTTGTTTGCTATCCATTTCGTCATCCCCATGGCACGTTCACACCCTAAACTCGCCCCGCACTTCTCTTTTTCCACTCACCTGCTTCTTCTTCAAGGCTTCCTCTGTGGTTTTCTGGACCGCCTTCAGGGCTGCAGGGTTGTACACCGTCTTCGTGAGGCCCATGGAGGTCGAAAACACCTGGAGATTAAATAAACGATCACATGACCTATGTGAGGAAGACGCAAACAAACAAATAAAACATGCATAGTGAACAGAACTCACCTTCTCGACAGGAGATGCTGGTTTGGCAGAGAAACCCAAACGGTCTTTCACGGATACCTTTGGATTCTAGAGGATAGAAAGGCGGGGGTGGGGGGACATGTTTGTATGCACATGGTTCAGATTTTAAGAGGCGTGTCAACCACCCACCTGAGAGGCAACGCTGGAGTCCTGGGAGGGCTCGGCGTTGGCGGGGAGCATCGGCCCGAGGCGGTCTTTTACGGACTGCTTCAGAGACGTGGCCGGAGGTTGCTGCACGCCAACAGAGAGAGGTTGATCAAACAATGGCGACATCTACGTGCAGTCAAATTTTGCAGCCTTTTCTAACATGAATATTTGCAATAACCGGATTGCGCACAGCCATGTAAACACCAATAACCTGTTGAATGACTGGAATATGCTCATATTGCGATTTTTTTCAAAATCCAAATATTACCCCTGGGTTGCTCATTTTCTAACCCGAATATTTGATCATGTATAACGCCGATCAGGATAGCCACGTGAAACGGAAAATGAATTTGTGTTCTGTGCATGTTCTATTGGCAAGGGATCTGGGTCTTTTAAGTACAGAAACTACTTGTACACATAGCCAAACTCAAAAACAACCCCACGCCACACTTTAGGAGTGAGGAGGAAACCAATCACTTCATAAGTGTGATGAAAGACCCAAGCATCATGGTATTAGTAAACGGTAGAAAGTGCAGGGATAGCTATAGGGCCACAAAAAGGTGAGCGCAAAGTTACACAAAGCAGGGTTTGTACGAGACGTTCTCCGTGTGTCGCTGCTTTGATCGGGACACCACAATTTATGACAATGATGTGAACAGGAATAAGTTTTGCTCCCGCAAGTAAACGGGTTATTCCCAATGTCTCAGTATCTGGAATATGTACCTTAACCCTCATATTGGCTGCATGTAAACATAGTCATTGACTCAACGGCACAGTTAACATGTTAATGGCTGAACTTGGAAGACATGGCCACCGCGTTGCTTTTTACTGGAAGCGTCGTCGGTGAAGCGGCACTGGCGTCATGTCACCAGCTTTTTCGATTTGGAGAACGTGACAGCCAAGCCTGTGTGCCTTTTCCTTTTTTCTTTTTGGACTAATGCAAAACAGACTTGAGGCACCGGTGACAGAGCGAGCTATTACTGCACCATTATGTTCGATGTAAGCTGAGGACAGAGGCAACTCTGCCTCTTGCGCAACCCTCTAAGGGGTGGCCGAACAAGTCAGGGGAACTAAGATGCACATTTTTGTCAAGTGCTGCACCAAGAACCCCGTGAAAAGTTGCCACCTAAACTCAGATGACAAATAACATATACCTGGTGAGGGTTCACTGAAAACAAGCAAAATGAAGCAGATTCTTGTTTGGACATGCTAATGCATGCATACTTTTGCAGCATTTGCAGCCAAGAGCCATTAAAGGTCACCTTCTATTGTGGATTTGAAACAATTCATTGAGTTGCCAGAGGCCAAAAATATTATTTTAAAAGTTTTTTCCCGCATATTCAGCTATCATACTTAATTTCAGCCAATCTGAAAGTGGCTCGAGTGAGCTCTCTTGAAAACGGGCTGTTTCTGTGCCTGTATCTGTGTGTGGCCACGCCCATTCCACGCGCCTATTGGGCGGGGGATGTAGGTTACACTGGTGTACGTTCTTGGTGTACAATACGCTGTTTTTTTACATCAATAACGCCATCGTTCACCCGTACCTAATTGAACCCGAATCAGACACAGAAGTAGAGGTTCCCGTTCCTGAACATGTTCAGATTCTGCGGCTGCAGCAGAACGTTTCAGAATGGTTGGTTAATTTTTTTCTAAAAAAGGAAGTGCTTTGCCCAGCCAAAATTAGCAAGATCAAGTACTTTGCATCCAAAATGAGACATTCCGCATTTTAAGTCCCGGCTTTGAGAAATTTGCATTTTGCCGACACACACAGTCATTATGAGAGTTACCATGCTTGGCTGAGGTTGCAGCTGCTGCGACTGTGCCGGGCCCTGGTTCTGCACATCGCCTCCGTTCTCGCGAAACCAATGCACCCTGATGAAGCGGTTGTTGAGTACGGCCGCCGTGCTTTGTATGGCCCGCTTGGCCTCGTCCGGGGAGGCAAACTGGATGAGTGCTCCCTCCGGGTCATTCTGATAGGCCACCTGTAGAAGAAAAGGAACACACACAAAAAGAGCACATTTTTACAAATTGAGTAATGATCTATCACTGAATACACACAGATAAACAAATCCAGGAGCGTTTTTTTTGATACTCTGTCAGAAGTTTTCTTTTATCTGTGATTTTATCCTCCGATTTCTCACACACGCACTGACCTGCAGGTTGACGATGGTGCCGAACTTGCTGAAATGCTCGTTGAGTTTGCTGATGTTGTTGAGTTCGGGGGGAATTAGCCGAACTAGCAGTTTTGTGTTGAGTGAGTTGAATGGGGCTCTCTTGTGGTAGCCCTGGTGGTTGGGTTTGTTGAAGTTGGGTCTGGGCAGAGAGGAGAAAAGAATACAAACAATTACAAAAAGGCAATGCTTTGAATGTAGACCCCCCCCCCTGCGCCGTTTGATGAATCCAGAAACCTTTGACAAAAAAGAAAACCCAACACAATTAATGCGTTTGTTAAAGGGTCAAATTCAAGCATTTTTATGGGGGATTATCCAGCACCATGAACATGTGAGATGTATGTTTCAAAATGTGTCCGACTTACCTTGCCATCTAATATGTCAGACTCAATATGACACAATTATCCAATTCATCATTTTTGTCAGGGTTTGAAAACAACATTAAAGTTGGATTTTCAACTGCACCTGTACGAACCCTGAAAAATAAAATAAAATAAGAAAGGCTTACTTGTCAAACCACGGTTTCTTGGCAGGAATGCCTCCATCATGTAAAAGGGGCGGTCTCCTCCTTGAATCGGACTCCATGACAATCCTCATACTGTTGTTTGGTATCTTTTCTGTAGAGGTGAACATAGATCGTATCAATAACTCCGATACAAGTATACAGGTGAGAAGGAGACACTAAATCGGCTAATTCGCAAAAGAAACTGAACGTGAATGTACGTTCCTTTTATCCTTGCCAACAACGCCTTTAGAAAGAGTTGCCGCACATGAACGTGCGTTTAGATGGCCGATTTCAGCCGAATATTACCTCTATGTGGCTGGTCTACATCCCCCATTGTCAGGCCGATCAGGTTGGGTCTCTGGGCGTTGACCCGATGGCGGTACATTGGCCTGGAGGTGTTGGTGATGCTGGGAGCTTCGGGGTTGTACACGTCGGACTCATACGTGTCTGGTGAGCAGATGGAAGAGAGTTTGACTTTTCAAACTCAAAAGGTGGCAACTTAAAACACTGATTGACAGCAAACGTTGAAACTGCAAAGACAAACTGCACACACCGGACGAGAAGAGAGGCGCAGAGGGCTGAGGGAGTGCAGAGCGCATGCCGGAGGTGACGATTGTGGGAACAGAGCTTGTGATGGAATTGGGAGGACCATCCATGCCCGCTGGTTGGAGTGGAGGAAGGGGAGGAGGTGGACCTAGGTAAGGAGGGGGGAGAGAAGAAAACTTTTGAAAAATACCTACAGAAAACACCTGAAATGTACCTTTTTTCCATTGTGTGTATAAAGTACCTTTAAACTGAAAATCTGGAAACTAGATTTTCAGCTTTAAAAAATGTCTTGTAGAATACAACATGTGAGTCTCAATTGTTTGTTCAGGTCTAAGTGGAAATGGGGTCCCATGGGAGAGGGTGTGATGAAATCTGAGACCCCTGTCTACATAAATGGAACAAATCTTTGAAGGAGAGTGTGAGCTGTCCCCAGAGCTCTTGACCTGCCAATAGTTAAATCAGCATGAAGTAGCACTAAACATATCTGCTGACTGAAAATTGATTTCTGGTTACTGATGAAGATCAGTTATTTTAACTGTAAACAAACTGGAACCCCAAAAATCAAAAAACACAGAGGCATCCCAGTTGTTACCTGCAACTGGAGGAAGACTTGGCGGAAGAGCGCCCGGTGGGGGCACGGGAGGGCGCAAGTTCACCGGTGGGGGGTTCATCAGTGGTGGAGGGGGTGGAAGACCAGGGGGTGGTGGGCCGTCCACTCCCGGAAGGGGCGGAGGTTGGAAGGGCAGCATAGTGGGCAGACTGACATCTTCTACTACAACCGGGTCACTTCCATGGTCGAAGGGGCACATGTCTCCTCGCATGCAGAAACCTTTTTCTGGAAAAAAAAAAGAACAAAAGACAAATGCAACACATGACACAGAGAACAGTTTTGTTCTAACATATATCAAAATAACCCCCCCCCAAAAGAGCAATCTGCTTTTCTCACCATCATAGTCACGGCACCGTTTCCTTGGCTGGGGCAGCGGTCCCCGGATAAAAGGGCCGCGGTCCATTGGGGGCTCGGGGCGGAAATCCGACCAACTCTCCGTGGTGTTGTTGCTATGGTGATGTGTGGGAGCGATGACTGTGATCGTGCTGCTCAGTGTTGGCACGGGGAAGTGGGAAGTCGCTGCAGTGGAGACCAGAGTGGCCGGAGCGTAGCCATCGGCACCCTCTGACCGGTCCATTCGATCGTGATCATACTTTAATTTCCCAGAATCCCGCTCTGCAAAGGGACAGGGAAGGAATACATATCATAGTAAAATAAGTAACTATGATTTGTGAAAGAAAGAATTGCATCAGGACTGAAACTTTAAATCTTTTAATGTTTTACCTTCAGTTTATACCTTTTATAATTATTGTGCCATGCCAGTTCCTAATTTTTTTTGCTCCATGCTATAAATATAAATACTAAATATTTCATCAAATACTTTTTGCTAATAAGAGTGAAGTTAGTCAAAAGTTAGTCAGGAAGGTGTTAGCAGACTCATAATATATACAAATAATCTTCTTACAGTGACAAAGAAAAGATTATTGGGGGTTAAACAACACTTGGTCAGATATTTTCTGACCAGACACACTTCAGCAAACACAGTCAAAGTTCAAATCAAGTGAACTTTGTGCAGACTTTTTAGAGGTGAAGCCTGGCTGATGTTACGAGTGCCAGATAGTAGTGTCAATGCTCTCTGTAACATAAAACTACATCCAAAGAGGATGTTTGTTTCCCAGGGGATCACATGTAGACAATTTTAGATCAGTTTTGTTTGCCTTACCCCGACTCCTGCTTCTAGACCGGGTTCTGCTGTGCGAGCGGCTCCTACTTCGATCTCGGTCCCTCTCTCTGTCACGGTCTCTGTCTCTGTCCCTGTCTCTGTCCCGTTCTCGAGCACGGTCCTTGCTCCAACTCCGGCTACGGCTGCGGCTGTAACTGCGACTACGGCCTCTCCTGCGGTTATAGCGGTCACGGTACGAATCCCTCCGTGGTGGATTACGCTCATAATCCCTCTTCCTTGACCGGTCATCTCTTTTTCGGTCATCTCCCCGCCTAAAACATTTGAACATGAAGAGACATGGCACAATGAAGAAATCAAGCAAAGTAAAAGATGCTCAACAAAGAGTGTAAAATTGCTATACTTTTTACATTAAAAAAAAACATGCACACACCTGACATCCCTGCCGTAGCGAGAACTTGACTGTGGCGGGCTGTGATTCAGTCTTCGAGAGAACTTCTTATCTCGATCTTCATCACGACCCGCCTACACAAACAGGGAGACAGTTAAATAAAACACACAATGCTTTGCAGAGGCTCGCTCTGCCATCCGGATGGAGCTGTTAATCCATCAACATTTTTTTTCAGCCAACCACTTAATTAATCCCTCTAGTGGCTTTATTTGGTTCAACAAGCCTATTGCAGCGAATAAGTAAATCAAAATACTCACTTAAATGCTTAAGCGAGCTGGGGACAAAGATCCATGCTACTTGTACGTGTTTGTTCAGTTAGTTAATGTCAAGTGAAGTCTTCCAGGTTACAAACACTACCAAAATATGGGGGGCATCAAATCCTTGTCTCTTTTTTTCATTTCAGACATTAAAAGCCATCTTCAACGTGTTATTACCTCTTCTTTTTTCTGATCATCTTTCTCCACTTTGCTCAGCGTGGATGCCTGCTCCGCCTGCGGGAGGTAGCTTTTGTTGTTCACGGCTTCAAATAACCTGTCCACAAACTGCTGGGTCTCTGGAGGAGGACAAGAATTGTAGGTTGCACACGTCGATTACACTCCAGATCCCACTGAAAAAATGCAACAAGGCGTTCCAAACAACAAGTTTTTGTGGTTTTTGTACCTGTTTGCAGAAAAACATCCAGCTGGTCTATGCATAGAGCTTTGAGTTCTTTCTCACTTTTGTCCTTCTTCACCAGTGCAACAACATACTTGGCGAGGGCGGAAGGGTCTGCATCACAGCTGGAATTCACAAAAGCATCACACAGTTGATTATTGGTCACTATGGTTACCCGGGGATCAGCATTAGAACACACGGAGGGTTTATTTACACGTAGTTAAGCTTGTGGAGCTCGCACAGACAAACGTGCATGGCTATCGAGGGAGCTAACTTCGTGTTACTTACATGGGCTCGAGTGTTTCAGACAGCCATGTTTTCAAGGCATCGAGGTTTTCAATAATCATATTTAGATACAGCCCACCGTTCCCTCCACCGCGGCCAGAGCTGAGGTTTCAAACCCCGACGTGTGTCTCCCTACACGACCAGTGGACATAAGAGGCAGGAACTCCAGGGTTAAACGGAGCTGCTAACGGCGCTAAGCTTTAGCCACGGCGGCGTTAGCTAACGAGCTAGCTCCGCGCACGTCTTTTCCAGGCCCCGGAACGTGCTTTAAGCCTCCCGGGATATCGTTTGTTATATATCCGTGAACGGACTGCGCGTATGTATGGAGCCGCTAATCCAGAAATTAAATAACACTGTGAATATATTCAATCCGTTAAAAAATCGCGCGTCCACGTTAGACTCGCCACTTTACCACTGGCCCCCCTCACTAGCTAACATGCCATGGAGACTATTTACTTCCGCTTAAGTTCTCGTTGGTGAACTCTCGCGAGACTTCCTCGAAATCTCGCTCAACTGACGCGGCAGCGTTTTAAACGGCACATTTCAAATCCAGGCCAATCACCTCACAAAGAGACACATGTAGAGATAAATGGCGACTGTGCGATACAGGTAATGTAGACAAGCCATTGACAGTTTAATTTGGTGTAATTCAAATCTGATTTATATTTCACAAAGCTGTAGCTTTGTCCATCACTTTCTGCATGAAACTATTTATGTGGATGTTTAGCTCATTATTATTATCATTATTATTATACCATTATGGTTTCAACCAATCTGACATTTGAAAAAACATATATTTTCATGTCGTAGACCAATGCAGAGTTTGAGTACAACACTACATTATATTCTGAAGTACCTCACAAATAAGAGTATAGAAGATAATGGTAATCATCTGCTTGGAGTTTGGTCACTATTTGTTTTGATCGTATTAGAGTATTGTGCACAACAAAGTAAAAACACAATAGTAATAATCACTACAAATGTTTTTATTGTTTCCTTGTTTTACTCGAACAACATCAATAATAGTACAGAGAGAAGAGAGGTGCAGATACAACTATTGGACCCAATCGACCTCTTCATGCTCACCTAACAGTGCCCCTTCACAAAAACAAGACTTCTTTTCTTCATCCAAACCAGT
>CAESWR010000625.1:34505-46340 GCA_903171835.1 Mullus surmuletus | reverse complement strand
TGGTCGGCTGACTGACTGATGGTGCTGTAGCTATGCAGGCATGTATCAGTCAAAGCCTGAAATGAAAGAGTGATTTATTTGAGAACAGCATAAACCAAAGCTATGAGAGGGTCATATACACACATATTGATCTCCACAGACGTCACAGCAGCTTATTCTTGCAGTAAAATACTGAGGAAGGAATCAAAAATCTCTCTGCGTGAATGCCTCACAAACCAGCACACTGTGGAATTTCTTCAAGTAAAAAAACATCTACACGGCTGGTGAGATATATTCATACCAGTTTGCAGCGATTTTTAATTGAGTTCAATCTGCTGACTTCAAACTTAAAACGTCCAACGTAAAGGTAAAACGTCCCACGGTACAGTTCAGATGAGAAAATGATTTTCATGTGGGATGTGATGAAAACCAGTTCATGTATCCACATGAGATCATATTCCATAACATTACATTTAATTAGAGAGAATTAAAATACAGCAATCTAATAAAGAGAAAAAAAAGTTAAAACAGTGGAATATTGATACGGCTGGTCTTTATAGAAGTAGGTAATTGTGTATCTGAGACTGAAGTCACTCATAGACTGTATATGAAGAGGTCACAGAGTCACATGACAGGGAGGTCACGTTTATCAGTCATGTTTACATGGTAATTTTGTGACCGTCCCTAAGTCAAGCGGCACGAGCTCGCAGGTGATTGGTCACTCTCTGCCTTATTCTTTACCCGCCGTCGTCAGGTAAGTTTGTAGTTTGGTGTAGCATTCGTGAAGGAATAGCTTCTTAAATTTCGGAGCAGGTGAACTGCCTGTAAAAACACGGAATCTAAAAAAAAATACCGGTAACTGTAATAACTATCCTGTCAATATGGAATAGCCGTTAAAATTAACTAATTATTAAATTAACGTGTTAACTTTTCTATGCGGCACAAAAGTCAACACTATATCTAAGTTGCGTCTCACCCTATTTGCGTATGTTTAGTTTGGTGGTGGTGACGCTGAAAGTGCCCGAATTAATTATTGAAATATTAAATTTGGGACATGACGCAAATGCGCATGCGCAGACCGACTCCACGGGTCTGACTTGCCAGAGACTGCTGCACTTCTTAATTGGACTCCGGCAGAGTCAAGTGTCCTCCGTGGGTTTTACTGTGGATTGTATCACGACATCAAAACGGACAGAAGGCCTAAAGACAAGGTAATTCTACTCCCAATTTGTTGCACTCAGAAAAACCTCCCAATTAAATCTGAAATCTGCATTTGCTTATTATTCCATAAACAGGTCAACAGAATGTTCAGAGCCGTGTTTGGGAACAAGCGACAAGGAGGAGGAAGACAAGCGGATAAGAGGAGCCAGAGACACCCAGGTAAGCGCCAAAGGTACCTGAAGCAAACTATCACCTCACCTCCAAAATAAAGCCCGGCATTTCCCCCTGGACTTTGCCATGTTAATTTCCACAGTACTTGCGATAATTTTACTAAAATGGGTATTTTCTTGTGACACCGTCATCACAAATAGTGTAAAGAGGAGACATATCTCACAGTGCACATGCCAGCGCTCGCATTATTTGATGTCGGAATCCAGGTTCTCTTCTCTCGGGTGTCTTAAGTAGAGCCAGTTCAATTAGCCTAATTCATGAGTATGTTCCGTCCTTCATGCAGTTGCATTTAAAAGTGTGTCAGCAGAAGTTGGAGCGGGTTAGGAAAACATCCTGACCTAAAAAGCACACTGAATTTCTCATCAACGTGCAAGTGGGATACCACTGAACTGCTGATGGACATCTTGTCTTGAGTTTCTTGTGCGTATCATAAAGCAGCCAGATGTTAGGCCTGATTCTAGTGAAAAACGGCATGCAGATCCCCCAGCAAAGATGAAAAAAGCTCAATATTAGAGCGAGCATTTTCCTCATCAATCTTTAATAACGTGCTGCTCTGGATCTAAAGAACAGAGAGGAAGATGGAGAAGTGTGTCAGTCTCATTAAAGTGATGTATTATGTTTACTGTATAGGGGGGGGGGGCTTGGATCATTTCTGCAGAGAGAGCACTGCACATCAAAGGCTGATCAAGGAACATGTTAATGATATTTGTATACTTTTAGACCTTTAGATCTGCATACTTCCTGCATTTGTAATATCAAGTGTGTGCCCTAATATGAAGTAGGAAGAAGTGATTGAGCAGTAAAACACAGGGGGAAACTACTCTTGTGTGGAAATATCGATAAATTTGCACAAAGCTAGCTTGGGGAGGTGTGTTATGTTCATTGAGAAGCACACAATGATTATTTAATGGCCCCACAATATATATGAGATATCAAACTGTCGGCTCTTTATTGAGGATGATCCCATTCCTTTAAATAGATGTTCTGCCCATTGCCAAATTTCCATTACCTCACTCAGCAATATGCCTCCAAGACAGGATATGTTGGCTCTGTAGCAGTCGTATGTAGAGCATAATTGATACTGCTCTCCTCTGCCGATCTGTTAAAGATCGTAATGTTCTGTTGGATCAACCCTGCTGTCCTACTTATGATCACCTGCACATTTTTTTTAATCAAGGGGGTGAAGTGTACACCCACAGCACTCTGCAGAGGGGCGCCGGCGGACGGGCCACGCACCTCCACGGTGGTTATGTGGAAAGCCCGGCGAAACTGAAGAGACTGACCAAGGGTGTGTCCATTTCCCTCCCCTCCTCCCCTCTCCTCCCACGCCAGGACAACATCGCCCCCTCCCCTTCCTGCACCAAGTTCCCAGGTGGGTTCGAGCTGAAGTGGTAATTATAACGATAACGGCGAAAGGTGCTCTCGGTGCAAATGTGTGACTCTGTGCTTTAGGGAATGGTGGCCCAAAAAAAAAAAAAAAGCAGAATGTTTTCATGCAGGGAGCTTTTGTGTGTTCAGCTGCTCCGCGCATGTGACGGCAAACACGGTGGCACTCAGACCAAGCCTCCCAGGGCCTCCCAGGGCCCCTGAACACGTGACAGATTGCCCGCATAAATGATTAAATAGTAGAACTCCAGGCAAGACACCCCAATTAGATGGTTCAATTTTGAGATATTCCATCACTTTGAAAATGAATATTCCTCACAGCGTTTTTCAAAAATGACTCTTCACTTGCTTTTCTTCATTTTTGCACATTCAACATTTTTTTGTGTTGATATTGTCACTCTCGCATTTCAAAGAAAACGTGGCTATTTATTAAGACTGATTCTCTGGCTCACTATTTCACAACTATTGCGCCCACTTTATCTTTGCTAAGGAGTTTGTTTTTTTCTTATTTATTGGCATAAATATAATCTCTGGGAGCGTAATTTGACTTTTGTTTATTGTCATTAAAGATTATATCCTTTTCCCCCATTGTTGAATAATCACATAATGCCCCAAAAAAGTCCTTTAGTTCAGTTTCATCTGTTTCGTTTTTCTTTAACTCGTATCATCTTCATCAAAAGTCAACTTTTGATTTTGCTTAACGTTCAGAATGTTATGTATCCTTAAAAGTACAGTGCAGAAGACAGAACATGTACTTTACTAAAAGAACACAATGGAAGGGTCATGACATTTTAAGTCAAGTAATAGTTGTGTGAAGCTCATGCTTACAGCTGACACAGACACTAGGTGGCAGTGTTCTGCAGGAAGTCCAGCCATTGAGAAAAAAAGGCTATCTCACTTCCTTGCATGCTGCACTGCCTCGTTTTCCCTGTTACATCAAGTGAACATGACAAGGAAAATTACTGAAAGTAAAAAGATATGCTCACTGTCATGGCCTTTATTTCCTCACTAGTCATGCAAGGTTAAAAATGTAAGCTCTGCGGCAGTCCCCGTGATGATCCAAACGCTGAATAACCTTGACTGTGAAAATGCAGCATGTTCTGATGTTTGCAAACCCTCTCCTTCTTCTTCTAAAGATTGTGTGCCTCTGAGACACACCCACACATCAATATGAGTGCATCGCTGTCCCTGCCATTCTGCCACACACTCACACACACATACACACACACACACACACACACACAAGAGCACACATGAGTAATTTTTTTTTTTTTACAGATAAACGCCCATGCTACCGTGAGTATTGTTCTGTTTTCATGACTATGTAATATGTACATACTGATTTATACTCCCGGCACACACTTTCTGCACCACAGATCTCTTCTGGAGAAGCTTAATCTCTCTCTCTTCATCTCTCCTCCCTCTCTCACTTTCTTTCATATCCCTCTCTATCTCCACCCCCAATTGCTCCGTCGTTCCCACCCTGCCTGCTCTCCCCCTCCCGCCCTCCCTCTCCTGTCTCGCACTGTGCTGTGGCCAAAGGACGGGCAACGAAGCCAGAGTATGTGGACTGCTCGTCGGAGCCGAGAGGACCCCCCGTCTTTGCCTCGTGCCGTGGCAAGGCGGACCGCAGAGGTGAGCGCGGCGGTCGTGTGGGCATGTGTTTGAGCATCACGTCTGTTTTTTCAGGTATCGATCAAAAAGATCCGGATAAGGATGAGTGGGGCAGAGGAAGCAGGATGTTAGGATGCGTGCGTGTTTTACTCATATCTAAGAGGCTTTGCTTCAAGTTTGTCTTTTAAGGCGTGTGGAGGCAGAATATGTGAGTTGCTCTTGGTGTCTTATGAGTAAAATTTGTTTTTTGTCGCACTTCCCTCCTGGTCCTCTCTCCTCATCGTTCTGTGTACTTCTCAGATGGTTTTGGTTAGATTAAGACAAAAATGTTGTCAATTCTCATATCCTTGCTCTCGCTCTCTTTTGATGTGTGCATTTGACCAGAGGGCTACCCTAAGGCGAAACAGATTTTATGAGGCATCTTCCATCCCCGGTTGCCAGGCACCTCTCAGCTTCCCGTTTCCAATGGCAACTGCTAGGTGGTTTGATGAATAGTACTGGACATTCTGTGCGTCCTCATGTTACTCTGGACCTCGCCACTCTGCTGACGAAATGCAAAGCCCCCCCCCCACCCCCCAACACCTGCTACCCAAGTTTTTGTCAGCTCCCCGATCTGCAAGGTTAGAAAAAAAAGTAAGCAGCTTTTTAACATCAATCTCTCAAAGCAGATATGTGCTCAGAATACAATTGAAAAGCAAGCGAGAAACACAGCGTTGAGTGAAAGGAGTTCCAAGCGATTGGCCGAACGAAGGCGAAGATGTTTCTGAGGAGGAGTGAGCTGTTAATGTAATCCGTGGTGGTGACCTGTCGTCCTGCTTGTACTCCCACTGAATATGCATGTTACTCAGATGGTAACGATCCATGGACTAACCATAACAACGGAGGGTATGTGCTGCTCAGTTGGCTAACGCACAGTCACGAGCTATGAGGACGGTCAAAGCCTTCACCGCCGCAGGGGGGGTGCGTGGACTTTTCTGAGGAGCTTGTGGGGGAGGTGGGGGTCAAAGCATCAGAGAGTCCTAAATAGTGATAAATGAATGCAGCGCATGGCCTGTGTCAGCCACCCTCTCCCAGAGCAACGGTGCGAGGCAGAACTAAGGCACTCCTTCTTTCTGCTCTGGAGTCGACACGGAGCTCATTGAAATTCACAGCCCGTCTCTTAAGCAAGAGCACCTGGCAGGCGTGCGCGCAGAGCAAGCTCACAACCTCACAACCTCACACAACCTCTCCTCCTGTGCTGCCTCAGCCAGGGGTGGGGGTAGGGTTTGGGGGGGCTGGAAATCCACCAGTCCATGCGTTCACACTGCTGGTGGGCAGGAACCCTCACAAGCTGGAGCAGGAGATTCGGTTAGGTGGCAGTTTCATCTGACCCAGCATGTCTCTGTTTTGCCTGTTAATCGGTGACCTGAATGTGTGTGTGTGTGTGTGTGTTCCAGACCTCCACGTGGAGCCCCAGCTGGGCTCCTCCCTTTCTACCCAGGAACTGATGACCAGACTATGCTTCTTACTGGGAGAAGCAACGCCCGGCACTGCTAGCTCTCCTATGGAGGACAGGAGGGATAAGAAGGTAGGGCAGCATATCGATTTACTGGTATTTTGCTGTCACATAATAAAAATAAGGATGATGGATGAATAGAAACATCTTTTATCTGCATATTTCCCACAGGATCTTCATTTATTTTTCTGCAAACATTGCACAGGCACACATGTAGTTATTTTGTATTAGATTAAATGCAAAGAAAAAGAGCAAATGCAGTATGTGATTTTATGATTCTATTTTTAGAAAATTCTTGACATGTATTTTATTATCGCTATTTCTGACTTATTATATTGCTATATCCTGCAGGGCTCATTTTCTATAGTAATCATCGCGTTAGTTTAACCCTCTCTCTGACTTATTGAGTCTCTCCATCTGTATGCCTTTGCATTGCTCAGCCTTGGCCCATTTTCTCAGCCTCATTCCACCACCTGAGCTCCAGATACACTCAGTTTCACACAGATAGCAAGGATCATATGAGGAATGTGGGTTGTCCTGGCTAAGATAGATGAGCCTCTGGTATAAAGGGAATAACAGTGAGCTGCTTCAACTCTGCTGCAAGTCTGTGCGTTGCAGAAACCTTGCATCAGAAATGAAACAACCTGGAGTGTATGTGATCAAAGTGTAAAGATAAGCAATATATACTGTATATATGTTTATATTTTTAAAAAGACAGTTGCTTTTCCCCTGTCAAAAGCATTTAAGAAGAATATATTTTCATAGAAATAGACCCGCAGATAAATTATAGATTTGCATTAATGCAAATGTAAAAAGCAGTTTGAAAATGTTTCTCATTCGATGTTTCCCTACAATAAGAAGAGTGGATAACAAAAAGCAAGCCATTAACCACATGGTGATTATTGAGAAGATTTCTTTAGCTTTAAAAGATAAAGATCATGTAGATGATTCATGTCCGCTAATTTGAAAGAGGAGAAGAGATCTAAGAGATCTTCAAACGAGTGTAACTCCCTTCGTCCGGCACTTAGAGATACCATTATACACATGTAGTACATAATACTTCTGAGAAGGAGCTTTGATGTCACTAGCTTTTTATAATACGTATGTTCATGATTGTTACCACTGTAACTAATTGAGAACTTGATGATTACTTCACTGTAGATCTTCACCTGCCCTGTCCAAAAAATTGGATAACTCATACCTCCACATATTTTGGTGTTAGATATGCTATGCCAGTGTTCATTGATTTGCCTGAACTACATATTCATCATGAACCTGTGACAAGTGTTCACATTTCAACAACTCAAAAATTCAGTTAGGTGTGGAATCACCGTGTGTGTGTGTGTCTGTGTGTCTGTGTGTCTGTGTGTGTGTGTGTGTCTGTGTGTGTGTGTGTCTGTGTGTCTGTGTGTGCGTGTCTCTACACTGAGTTTTGGAGCAAATGGTGCACATTTACAGCGAGTGATTTGGTTTCAAACGGATCCAGCCATCATTATGAACAACCGAGGGGAAAATGACAGTTAGGTTGAAAATAACTAGAATTATCCTTTCATTTCTCCATCTGTGTGCAGACAAATGTAGTCAGTCACAATCATAAAAAACGATATGAATGAAGGCAAACACTGTTGCACAAAGGGAGCGCTGCTAAAAGAGAGACAACTGACACAATAACGCACTAAATACAGTCACTTATGTATGGTTACCTTTTCTTTTTCTTTGCCCCTTCCTTTGGCTCTAAATTTGAATCCTGCGCCAATGTATCTGCTCATTTAAATATTATTTCCCCTCACTCTTTTTCAGTGTGAAACCCCCGGCCAGGGGGGCAGCCCTAGCTCTACTCTGACTTGCAGCACTGCCTCTCCATGTTCGGAGAGCCCCTCTTCCACCTTGAGCACCAATGCTGGGGGGCAGCCTTTGCCCCAGCCCCTACCCATGCCTTCGTCTCACTGCGGCTCCGGGCCCAGCGGGACCATCTCAAGCCCTTTGCCGAGCCTCATTCCTTGTTCTGCTCCCGGAGGCGCGGGTGGCAGCAGCAGCAGCCTTGGGCCTCCCTCTCAGAGTCCCACCTCCACCCTGGAGAGCAAGGACAGCGGAATCATAGGTGAGATTGAATGTGATGGAAGTCCTGGCACGTTTCTGTGGGTGCAAAATGTTCACTAAACAGGCTGGCCTGAGTTCTACTGAGCAGGAAAAAAACCCTCAAAGGCCAGCTTAGCTGATTCACTATGCACCACAAGTAAGTTGTTTGAGTCAACTGGACTTGTTTGCTTGAAGATGCTTCACTCTTCTTCCAGAAGAGCCAGACAAGTGGTTGGCATGACTGGGTGAGCATGGGGAGTAAGATTTGCGCCATTTTTTCTGATGAATGTTTCCATAAGAGAGAAACTTTGAGTTCTCCTGTGCTTAGCAGACTGCGGCGCTTAGTATAATCCATGTATCTCCATGTATAATGAAAACACATATTATATGGTTAACAACAGTAAGACATGGTGAAAATAAACGCTGTTCAAAATCTGGATATTTCATGTTGAAGCTCCTCAAGAAACAAAAATGAGTCCATTTGATTTGTAAAACCTACGTAGATACTTTCACCTGGATAAATGAGATTCCTCATGACACTGAGCAGACGAATATGCGTGATGTGTCCCACCTTTCTACACAGTTAGTTATAGACGCTGCATCACTTAGTTTGAAGCCTGTGTCTAACGTGTCCCCCTATCCAACATCTTCTCCACATCGCCTGTGCCACTTCAGCCTCAAGGCTTCAGCTCCCTCCTGTCAAAACTGGGACACTGCTGTCTTTGTTGCTTATGGGTCTGATTCTCCTAAAATAGGACACTTCTTTCCCTCTCCAAATAGACTTTATATTTATAGTTAAATACAAAGGGGCAGAGGCCACAGCAAGTACGGTCTTTGATTGATGACTTTTGAGCATGTGGCAGATGAAAGAGGCAGGTGTGTTTTGTTGTCGATCGTGCTCCACGTGTTCTGTTGAAACGCATGCCTTTTTAGGACCAGCGGGAATAATAGGAAATTGTGAACCTGCAACAATCTGAGGATTTGATTAAGTTAGATTTCTGTTGTTTTGGCTGCCTGATCCAACTCTCATTTTTTTCTTTCACGGTACAGCAACCATCACCAGTTCCTCTGAGAATGAGGAGCGCAGCGCCTCGAGTGCGGATCTAACCACAGATGAAGGACTGGGAGGTGGGGCTGGTGCAGGGTTGGCCCACCCCGGCGAGGACAGCCGCTGTGGGCCAACCAGGGACAATTTGACCGTCCAGCCAGACGAGGCCTTACCAAGGACTGAAATCTCAGAGTCCAGGACTCCGCCTCCGCCAAAGAGGCCACTCCCACAGCACCACAAAACCAGCACGTCCTCCTTCATTATGCCTCGTCCAAATTCTGTGGCAGGTAAATGTCACTAATTTTCTCACTGATATTGAGGAGCAGTACAGAATTAATAATTGAGTGAATCTATACAAAATGTGCTTTTTTGAAGCAAGTTAGATGAAAAGACCAGTATGACTCGGTTATCTGTATTGTGAGTGTGAGGTTTTCACTCAGCAGCAGAAGTGAGAGCAAAGCAGGTAGGCTGGGTCTAAAAGCAACATCACGCCGACCTGCACCACTAAAGCTCACTTATTGTGTTACATTTATTTATTTATTTAACATATTTTCATACAAAAATTGACAATGAAATGTCAATCTTTTCATTACTATGTGGTTCCTAGGCAACCAGTCGGGACTCCACAAGGTCATTTCTTGCAGCCAAGAGATATGTCCCCACCTAATCCCTGTAAAAAAAATAGCTTGTTTTCATGCCGGAGAGGTTGAAGAGGAGAAGGCGGTCAGAATATTAGGATGTCTCATTTAAACACGCCTAGCAATCCATTATGTAAGTCAGTAAAGTGTGTGATGTCTGCATTTGTGGAGACTGAATAGCGGAAATTCTCTAGCTTTCTCATCTGATGATACAGAGGGAGCGTTATCTGAGAAAACTGATTCTGAGCTAAACCTCAATACACCATGTGTTGGTGTTCCACTTAACCACTGAGGCTGGATACACCCAGTGAGCAGTACTAGTTAAATGTCCTGGGAGGCCCCCTACTTGTCATAAAAATACCCCCCCCCCCCTTACCCCCCGCCTTTCCTGTCACGATCTTTGCTGGTGCACATGGCTCTCTTTCCTCCCTTAGATGTCAGTTCATTTGTGGTGGGAGTCAAAAGAAGAGAATCCCTAAGGAGTGGATTCACAGTAACGCCTGCCAGTTTCTTCTGTCAGCTGGTGCTTTCATTTAGGCAGCCTTGATGAAATTCAGAGTAAGGTTGAAGCGAGCCACGCAGCGCTGTAGATGCAAGAATTTGCTCCGCATTGATGAGAGATGAGAACATCGACAAAAGGCGTGAATTTGAATTTTGATGTACAGTACAATACATCACAGATGATGAGGGATTTTTATAAAACATCCACTCAAAATTTTTGATGTTTGTTATCCAATTTAAAATTAAAGATAGAGCATAGATATGGAAAACTGCAGTCGAACACATAGAAAATGTCTTTTAAAATCTTTGCAGGTTCCATTTATACTAACAGTGTGTATAAGACTGAAGTTGTGCTTTAATTTATTATTTACTTACTGCATAACTTATTAAAGGCCGGAATGGTTGAAGGCACCATCACCTGAGGTGACCATGTGCATGTTCCACATTTCCACTCAGGAGGATAATGAGAAGAAAGGGCATATGTTCCTAAAAGTGCCGGCGTCTGCAGCTCTCTTCATTTTAGCTCATTTTTTAACTGTCTGACCCGCAACTTTACCATTTTGGTTCACTCTTGTTTCTTGGCTGGTTTCCCAAGTAAAAAGCTCTGAAAACCTCTCTTCATCGACATCAAACAGCGCAGACACAGACAGAGCCTCGCAGGTAAACACAGCGGAGCATTTAGCAGCTACAGAGACAGATACTTTTCCTTGGGAGTTGATGTAGACCAGAACTAAACCAAGAATTCAGCAGTTAAACAGAAACCAACTCACAACTTGTTTGTGCGAGCAACTGCGGACATCTTATTTTGCCATGCTTGTTGTCTTTTTGAGCTCTTTCTGCCATATTGAAAGTTGAAAATGACAACCTCTGCGCAGACAGGTGGCAGATAAGCCATTGTAACATTGGCTGCAGTTTCAGATCAGTATCGTACACTTGATGTGATTCTGGTTGCAAATGAATGTGATGAATACAGCATACGCTCCTCTTATGACCAGTGTTTTAACACACCTTGCTAATGGAGCTCATAATGATTAAGTGACTATGCATTCTACTGCTATTAGCCTGGTTAATGTTTCCTAAAACCATCCCAGCATTAAGCAACACTTAATTCTCTTTGACACCATTTTCCTTCTTTGGGCACAGAAGGTCATTCTCTTCTGATTTTTATTAAAATGATGCACTATTAGTTAAAGTAAAAAAGTTCCTTGTATGGCTTCTAATGCATTTTTGGTTCATGTATAGGAGCATTTTATACATGCAGAGGGATTCAAAAGGGCTCCCGCTTTGTGGGGTCAATGGCAGCTACCTGCTTCATCAACCTCCCAGGGAAAATTGAGCTATTCTGGCAGACGGCAGTGAACAGCACGGCTGTGAGTGGAGAGAGCGCCAAAATCTTTTTTGTGTTACACTCTGTGTGAACCAGTCAAAATCGAATGATGCATAGTGGCCACATCAGCTACAAATACACGTCGTCATCCCCAAATCTTCTATAGGAGAGGAAATACGGCAGCACTCACACGGTTTAAGGTCTTGTCTGCCATGAAAAGCTTAGCAGGTGGAGGAGAGTCTTTTGCCGGAGAACGGGTCGTTTGATGCCGTCAGGACCGTGAGCTGCTGGGTCTGACCTTTTTAAAGCGACGGAGGATCAGCAGAGGTTGGAGGCTAATCAGTCACTCTGTCATCAGTGGGGGGGGGGGGGGGGG
>CAESWR010000625.1:20446-34493 GCA_903171835.1 Mullus surmuletus | reverse complement strand
TGTGATGGTGCACAGAGTCTCTGTGTCAGAAACATTGTGTCTCTTTCTCTTTATCCTTGGTCCTCTCAACAGTATGGCCTAGCTGTCTCTAGCCAGCATACACACACACACACACACGCTCTTCTCTCTCATCCCACTCCACACCTCCTTCACGCTGTTTTAACTGTTCACACCTCTCAATGTCTCAAAGATGTTCTATCAATCCTCGATACTCCACTTCAGCTCTCCCTTGTCCTGGTCTTAAGTAGAAATCCCTCTTTTACCTGATTAAGAAGATTTTACTTTAAAAAAAGAAATAATTCCTTATCGGGCTTATCATTCACTCATTGCAAAGAGAAAAAAATCGCCAGGTCACAATTGTGGTGTGATGTTCCTCATTGTCCACAGGGGACGATCCCGGTGATACTAATGTGGAATTAATTGATGCACGTCAGGAGGCTGGATGTATCTAGTTTTATGAGTGTTTCTTAATCTCAGAAATGGCAGAACTGTATGTACCCTGGCATCCCTCCCTCTCCATTTTCTAAACAGAAATAAGCAAAGGCAGCATCCTCTCTTAAACTTCAAGGTGACCAGGAGTTGAAGAACATATAGTTCCAGCTCAAACAAAAGATTTTTCCTTTTCTAATATTGGGTAGTTTGCATCCGAATGCAGACATATTTTTGGATCCAAGCACCCTGGACTTTGTTGGAAGAAGGACGTTGCCGCCTGGCGCCTTCATACTGTGCTGCTTGAGGGATTTAAAGCCTGTATCAGCTCAGAGATGCGCTGCAGCTTTCTCGTATACTTGGAGATTACCAATAACTGAGTTTAACATGGACTATACTTGATTATCAGCACGGTGAGGCAGTCAGTGCACACCCAGGAAGGACGGTTCTCCTCCACTTCCTGTGTGATTGGTGTCCCTACAGTATATAGAGGATATATACATGAGTGCGATGAGAGGCTTTATTTTTTTCCCCACTTTGGAAGGATTAGAGGCAGCTCTAATGCCATGATTTTCAGTTTTCGGACTGTATTTTTTCAATATTATAGCAATGAATGAATGACACAGAGCAGTCTGTGACTTGTCTCTGAAAACAAACTTAGAGGGGAAAAAACAAAGCTACTGTTAGACTGTTGGTCATTTGCTATGCAATCCTGATAACAATAATACATGCAGCGCTTTCAGATTTCCACTGTTATCCATTTATTCCCCTTTCCACACAACATGAAATATCTCATATGCAACCAAGGTATTAAAAAAAATCTTAGTGAGCACAGTCACTCTTGGCGCCATGCTTGTAATCTGGTTAGCTGATTCTCTGCCACGCTTGGATTCAGAAAACCACTTGGATTAGTTTCTCCTTCATTAATACAGTGTGAGGCAGAACTCTTAACAGCCGGAGATAAACTAGAACAGAGATTCTTAACCTTTCTTTTGCCAGCGGCTCCAAAGACAGATGCCCAAACCATATCCCAGGAAGTTATGTTGACAAATTAAAGGATAGATTAAACCACATGCTTGAAAAGTGTGTTTTTCTCGAGGGCCTCAGACATATGACATGCACCAGCCAGAGCACACATACCAGATAAAATACCAATAGGGATGTCCCGATCTGATATTGATATTGCATATCGGTCCAATATCAGCAAAAAAAATCGGATTATACCAGCCCGCATCTAAAATCTCCGATATAAGCACTCAGATACAAGCAGTCCATTCCAGACTCCGCTCCAGCACTTCTATGTGCAATATTCTTATGTTTAAGAGATGTGGACCACTGGTTAATAATAAATGCATCAGTTGTTCTCATAGCCACTGTTGCTGACTATTGTTCTCTGTTTAAGTAGTATCACTTGATGAAGCCTTTTCTAACATTCCATACTACAAAATAAGTACAAAAAAAGTATGTATGATTTGTGCTGATATGGGATCAGATCGATGGCGGCCAATACGCAATGCTGCAATATCAGTATCATATCGAAAGATAAAAAGTTGTATTAGGACAAAAACCTAATATACCAGCATGATTCCAGTGATATGCAATCAGCTAAAATGGAATTGCTCCCTCAAAAATGTATTCTACAAGTTAAACTTAAAGAAATATACTACACTACATACTAAGTATTAGTGGATTGTACTTGAGTAAAACATAACCACGTACTGCAGCAATTACAAAACAAACATGAAAGTTTTTGCTTGCAGATTTCACATTTTGTTTTTCTTTTGAGGTATCACTAGTTATCATGGTTTTGCATAGTTTATTCAAGGTCTTTTTCAGCAGGTTGTATTTCATTTACCGGACCTTCTACTTAGCTGCTGGGCTCATGAAACTACTACTAATGAAAATACGTAATTCATTTCTGCAGAAGACAGAATGTATGCTGCAATGGACTGCAGAGAACAAAATATCAGTTACAGTAGCCTGGATTTACAACTCAGGCTGACCTGTTAACTCTGTTGGGTGAGTGGGAGGGTGAATGGGCGGATGTGCATGTAAACAGCGCTCTCTTTTTATTGGATTTCTCGATTTTGTGCTACATCTTGGCTGCATTTATTATAATATATTTTGTTAAGATCAGATTCTTTACACTTATTATAATTTCAAACGCATATCAAGCTTATATTCCCAGAAATGGGATGTTTTTCACCCCCTCTTCTCCTTTCCCTTCACTCCTCAAGGTCACAGAGCATTTATTGGCGAGAGCAAAAATCTGTTTAGGCCTCACGTCTCCATGGATACAGCAATTGAGTCAAGCAACTGCTCTGACACTTGTGTGGTATGCATCTGAATCTTTGCACATTTCCTTGCATCTCGCTCACACTTTCAATCTGTTCTCCACAGCAACCTGCTCCACAAGACTGGAGGATCTGAGTTATCTGGACAACCAGAGGGCTGCTGGACACCGGAGCTCCGTCCGCAAACACAACACGGCCGGGCGCTCCAGCGATGACTCCAAAGGTATTTTTTTAGGGTGGAATTACTGAAGATAATGGAGATCCTCTCAAAGTGAATAAGCTCCTACCTGGCCCATGCTCTACCCCAGTCCTTTTTAATAAAAATCAAACGTTTTTTGTTTTTCTTTTTGCCCAAACTCGTCCAGACCAAAGGTGCTTTAGAGACCATTACTTTATTTGACAAATACATATGCGCTCTATATTTTTAGGTTTTGGTATTTCGTTATTGTTCTGATTTAATATTCGTCTGCATATTTAAAGATAAATACCAACAGTAAAAAAGGTGATGTTAACCCTTTTTACAGTTTTTTGTACAGATGTTTTTTTAACCATTTGGAGGGGCAAATCCCTAAAACATATTTGATATTTGATATTTGATATGTATTTTTCAGGCTGAAGCTGATTAACAAGACTGACTAATTAAAAGTCGGAAAAAATATTAGTATATGATATTTTTACAGCAGTCTTTTGGAGGGAGACACGTTTTGTCCCCAGGAACTAATGGGAGAGTTTGATATCAGATTTCAGATTTATTTATTTTTCAGAATGTGAACAATACATATTAATGGACATTTTCATGTAAATATGTGGGACTTTAGCCGAATAGCTCATTTCCATCCCCAGTTCCATTGCCAGGGTGGTGTTAGACATAAAAACAAAGATGATAAAAAGTACAAGAGACAGAACTAAGACAATGCTATTAAAATCTGTGACTGTAGAAAAAATAAGAATGCCTCAAATTCAATGTTGTTGCTAATGACCGATCCATCCGAGAATCTAATGATAATAGTTAAATCCTCCTCGAATTGCATTTTATGGAAATTATTTGAGTTTTTGTATTTTTTTTCAATTAAAATACTGTGCAGTTATATAAACAAACTGGCATTGGGAGGGTTAAAATCCCCCCAAATAAATAATATTAATACATATATTTCAGGCGGAAGTTGATTAAAAACATTGACATTTAAAGTGGAAAAAAATATTAATGTTATTTTTAAAGCAGTTTTTAGGGAGGACGATTGAGAGAGGAACTCTCAATCGAAACTTGATTTTTTTAAGGAACTCTTAAGAGTTGACATTGATAGACAATCTGACTGAAAATAAAGAGCTTTTTAGGACATTCAACAAAAACCCGAAAACATTTTAATGCCAGTCTGAAAATTGGGCCTTTTTCATTATCCTGCTGAAAGACAAACGAACATGTCAGCCAATCGCATAATCTTCACTTTGTAAATGATAAAGACACTTATGACGATATGGATTTAACCGCTTTCTCTCCATCCAGGCCGGTTGGTGCCATTCAAACAAGCCGACATCATGCTAAAGCCTCTGCTGTTCGAAGTACCCGGCGCCACCGTGGACACACCTTTCGTGGGTCGCGATTGGCTTTTCACGCGTCTCGACGAGGTCCTGCAGAAAACCAGCAGCTGCGAAGGACGGGGAGCTGTCATCGTGGGCAACGCGGGGTCCGGCAAGACCGCCATCATCTGGCGTCTGGTGGCTCTCAGCTGTCACGGAACACGCGCACCCGGCGTCCCTCACAGCCCTGCCTCTTCTCCTAAATGTAAGACTCCAGCTCTTATTCGCTGCTCTGTAGTTTGCTTTGGGGTGTATCTGAAGACATGCGTGAACATAAAAGCGAGCTAGACCTGCAACATTCCCCGCTTTGCTCCAGTATGGACAGAGGCTTGCAAGATATTTGGAAAAACAGCACTTTTTGGGAAGGGCTTGGTAACTGGGTCACGCACTGTTCTTTCAAGCTGTCCCCTGAGGTTTCTCTGCTGATTGCAGTTGTGTAAGGGGGCTGAGGTTTTTTCTTCCTTTTTTTTCCTCTTTAGTGGCACTGGAACTGTTCTTTTGTCAGGGGAAAGAAAATAAAAATAAACAACGCCCATGTCACCAGATAACACTTTACACCATGAATGAATGTTTCATGCTGCTGGCTGTTGGTGATTTTTTTTGTTGTTGTTTTTGTTTTGTTTTTTTAATATAACGTCATAGCTGCACATTTGTATTTAAGCATTTTCTCCCATTAATCTTTGCTTGTACTGCCTAAAGAAATGTCTCATTTGTTAAATGTGTTCCGAAAGAATCCCTGAGCACCCTTTTTCACTTTCATTGCATTATTCATTGATATATGTTGTCATTTTGATTTTCAGTGTTTTCATGCTGCACCGCGAGTGGTACAAAGATCAGACTGCACCATTTGAAACACAGCAATTAAATGCAGATTCTCTTAATGTCTTTTTTTCCTCCCATTAGTGTTGCTCAAAGATGCGTTAATTAATTGCGTTGTTTTAACCGGACTACTCTCTGAACATCACTGCGATTTCATTGGAGACCTCATCTGAAGAGTGTAAATGGCAGCTCTGTGTTTGTTGCTGTTGCTTGGTGTGTTCCATTCAGGTGGGGATAGGCAGGGAAAGGCAGCCTCCAAACAAGCAGCCGATTCCCAAACCAACCAGAGTGCTGTCGCAGGAACAAGCGATAGTACGGCACAGAGGAAGGAGGCTGTCAGAATCCTGGCTGCCAAGGTACCTCAACACGCACAGAATAAAGACATAAGTAGGCTGAAAATATGTAAGGAAGGGGCGCTGTGGCTACGTTTACAGAAGTATGTTATTGCAAATGGTAATGCACACTCGCACTTCATTTTGCACACATAATGCAAGAATATGGACACAACATATTCGGTAATTAGTAACACCCTTGGCAGATTTCACAGCTGCACTTGGGGGTTTCTCCCCCTCCTCCTCACAAAAGGCTCCAACTTCTGCAGTTTTCCATCTTCAACAATGTTCAATTCACAGGACTCAGTGCCCAAACTGCTGCATACAATTGTTGATTCCCAAGGCTCTTATCATGCTTGTGCAGGTTTAACAAGCATACCATAATTACTACGTTTTCAATGTGCCGGTATGTGGATTTTGTCATCTTCGAATGCAGCCAGTCGAACTGTTTCACTCACATACACAAGAGTGGTAATGATTTTTCTCCTACAACTCCATACAAGAAAGAAAATGAGCCTATTTACACCAACAATGCAGCCCCTTACCATAATCCAGAAAGTCCCCACAAAGATACAAGTACTCAGCAGCACACATGAACATACTGTATAATCCACTCATGTATAGTCCTCGTTATTTATCTGCTTGCTGAGCAGGCTGCTGCTGACTCACCTGCTGTTATTTCAGAAAAAATAAAGACAATAGATATATGTAATAGCCCCGAGAGTTATCATCTTGTAATGGCTGTTTTGATATTCCTGGATCCTTTTCTGCTGCTGTTGTTGTTTGCTCTCCTCTCACGGGTTGTTGAAACTATGATAATATAATGCAGTATCAAAAGAGTACATCAGGGAGCCATGACTGTCTCGAGCCTCCACCAAACACTGACAGGGGATCTATTCAAAGAATTAAACACACATCAGTAGCTTTTTTTTTTTTTAAAGATCCGGCACATTGAAGACTAAATCTGAATAGTGGAATGTTCTCCTCCCTTTTTTATGGGCACATGTAGAACATGCTGCTGATTACATCACAAGGATGACATGGAAGCTGCTAAATTTACTAACTTGGCCTCAATAAGAGTTTCCATGGGAACTAGTCAGACTTCTTGTGATAGCGGATGTTTGCTCAAAAGTCACATCCTTCATTATGTTACATGTGCTGCACTCGTGCCCTAAACTCAATGGAGGAATGCTAACCTTTCTCTTTTCTACACCAACTGACAAATGGTGCAGGATATGGATGTCAGCTGTTATTTATTTAGATGCTAATCTGTAGTTTTTGTTCAATATGGCTTCTCCGGTCCACAGATAACTTTGACTAGAGATTGAAGAAGTTGTTTCTGTTCGTATTCTTTCCTTTAGTGCCTGAGCAAGGCCAACCTACTTTGACTTAAGAAAATGCATTACAGAGACAGTCAAACCTTTATTAATTTTACATCCTGATCACCCTTCTACCCGGGTAATCTTTCCCATTATCTGTCTCCCATCAGGTGGTGGCCTACCACTTCTGTCAGGCTGACAACACCTACACTTGCCTTGTACCCGAGTTTGTTCACAGCGTTGCCGCCCTGCTGGCCAGAGCGCCGCAGCTGGCTCCGTACAGGGAGCTGCTGGTACAAGAGCCTCACCTCCAGAACACGTTGAGCCTGCGGTCCTGCGTCCAAGACCCCATCGCTGCCTTCCGGAAGGGTGTCCTGGAGCCCATAGCCAGTCTGCGCAAGGGTAATGAACCCCTGCACGTGTGGGCACATCAAGACAAATGCCATATTCAAGTTTAACGACCATTTAAAGTTTAAAATAGTAAGGAGAAAAGTGTCTGCCTGCCTTGCTCTGCAAATTAGGGAGCCTGTTGCAATCTCCTGTATGAAATAGCCCATTAATGACTCCATGATAGGCCCATAGATTATTTTCTGTAGTTAAGGTCAACGATTTAAAACAGTCAATGTGTAAAACAGATGTGAGGTCATTTACACTGGGGAAATGACGGGGGCTACATCTGCTGCAGTGAATTATCCCTCTGGATTTCAAGGTCACCAAATACCCTGAAGAGGCTGTGGATGTTAGGGGCGTGTTCGACGGCTTAGTTGCTCATGATACAGTCACTCGGCTAGATTGATGTGTTATTATGAACGAGCCCTGCGTGGTCTGAGCCGAGGACTGTTTTGTCTACTCCATCTCTATTAAGAAGGTTAGGGGGAAAAATGGAGAGCCCTTGTGCCTGAGTGCATGAGTCCTCACAGGCTTGCAGGGATGCATTGACAGCTCGCATGATATGAAACATGATGGATATATCCTGTTAAGAGATAATAAACAACAATGGCCTCTGGTCCTTTTCTGCAGAATATAATCAATATTGCCATTTGGGGCTTTTGGCAGCAACGTCTCACCTATAAACCTAATATGTTTCCATTTTTAGCCAGGGTAAAACTAGTATAAGATTATTCTTCCATCTCTCTTTGTAGTCATTCTCTCTGCACTGTAATGTGTTATGCCTGCTCGGTTATTGCATTTACACCTGTTTTTCTATATGCGTCCCTCTGTGTGAATTCAGAACGCAGGCTACCTGAGGAGGACTACATCATACTGGTCGACAGTCTCAACGAGGCAGAGTTTCACAAACCAGACTATGGTGACACCATCGCCACATTCATCACCAAGATAATCTCTAAATTCCCGCTTTGGCTCAAGTTGGTGGTCACAGTCAGGACAGGCCTCTTGGTGAGTGCCATCATCACACAGTACCAGACTCCTCTCACTGTGCTCAACAGTATCTCTTTTTGATGTAATCTATTATGAATTATTTTTTGTCCCATGGATTAATGTATGTATCTACATACTTTATCCGTTTTTACTTGTATTTACTTGTTACTTGTTGGTCAAAACAAAAGAGCCAATTTTGAACAGTCAGAACTACTAGATAACAAGTCATGGGATCACTCACCTCACAAAAAGCTTAAAAATGTAATCCATCTGTTGTTGTTATTTAAATGGACTTTTGTATCCTGGTTATGAGGCCTATCTCGGTTATAATTCTAACCCTAACCTCCGAGAAACAAACATCAATTCAATTCAATTCAAGAAATTCAATTCAATTGTACAACTTTATTTATCCCCGAAGGGCAATTCAATTTCAGCCTCAAGTCACATAGACACCATAACACAAGACCACAAGATTAAAAAACACATACAACATCCACTCTGTCAGTACCACAGTTTGGCATTGACGAACCACAGTTAGCAGAAACTAAGAATGATAGAAACCAAGAATCCCAATTGCCTCAATTGTTTCAGGATGTAATGATGCATGTTTTTCTGCATGTCTGCCTGACTTTGGGTGAGCTGCCCCTTTAAAACTCTTGTCTTGAATTACTCAAATCACAGAGCTATTTCTCAAATATGAGTCTTTCCCCATTAGTGCCACAATGTCTGTAAAGTTGGCTGCTGCGCACGCATTTCACTGCCATGGTATAGATATTGTGGCTTTTGGCTCTGCGGCGCTCTCTAGTCTGATGTATTTTCTCAATCCAGTTGGTAATCCCACCAAACAGCGGACGCATCTGTCTAATGCCAATGCCAAGCTTCCAAATGCTGCATGGATTACGTCCTGAATGGATGGCAACACGACTGGGAGTCTGCTGGGAGTCGGGAGCTTGACAGCCAGCCAGTCAGTTATATAATTGGATTAGTGTTTGGGAATACACAAACCACATTCCGGGTCATTTTCTCCATCGTGCATTTCAAGTCAGCAAGCTTTAAATACTTAAATTTAAAAATGAAGAGCGCAGCTATGTATCCCACCCTCCCAGTATCCCTGCCCTGATTGGATTATTCATCATTTCCTCTTCTTTCTTCTTTTTTTCCCTACCTGCCGTTCCACAAAGACTGCGTAGTGGAGCACAGTCTGCAACCATAAGTCGACCTCTTCTCATTGAACTGAATTGTCACTCTTCGTTAATGAGCAACCAAACTGCAATAACATGGATTTCTTTATTGATGCATTTATTTATTTTTCCTTCCTTTGATCAGTCATAGCTGGTTTTGGCCGGTGTGAAGTACTTGAGGATGGCAAGAGAGGAGATGAAATGTGAATCTGAGAGATGCCTATGAGCAATGTCGGAGCTTGAGTCATTGTCACACTATTTACTGTACTGTATCCCATGGCTCTGCGTGAGTCAGAGGCAACAGCATGAGGAATGGGTCCTGATTTCGGTACTTTGAATTTGTCCTTAGCGAATGCACCAAAGATGAGCAGCCTCTGATCCTTTAAATATAGTGATCTTTGTGCGTCAATCTGCCTCGGTGACAAATGAAACACTTCTGGGTTTTTTCTCTCCCCACAGGAAATCACCACGCTGCTTCCCTTCTCTGGCATCTCTCTGGACATCCTGCCGGACAGCAGCGACCTGGGGGCCGACCTGAGCGATTACATCCATCACCGGGTCAGTGGCAGCACCCAGGTGGCAGCCAACGTCACCACGCCGACAGGCTCCGCCCCCGATCCGCTGCTCCTCAGCAAATTCTGCAGCCACCTGTCGACGCGCAGCCACGGCTCCATCCTCTACCTCCAGCTGACCCTGGATCTGTTCCACAAGGGCCATCTGGCGCTGAAAGGAGGAAACTACCTGGTGGTGCCCGTCTCCCTGTCGGAGGTCAGCCATGGAGACTGATTAGTTACAACAACATCTGTTCCAGCCTCGCAAATTGAGCCAGAGCTGGGGGGGAATAAAACAAAAACATATTTTATCTCAGGGAATATTAAGGGCCAGGTTCACAGTCTTACACTTGTCAGTCATTGCAGTGAGATGTGTGCAGTTAAATGTCATCTCTCCTCAGGCTGAGCAATGTCCGTGAAAATCACAGCACAAAAACAAGGATAAAAGGAGACCGCTTTAAATAAGTAAAAGATCAAACTAACTCGATCAAAGACTCTAGGCAGGGTAACAGAAATGGTTCTTAGTGTCTGACAGATGCATTTTAATGTTACGTAATTAGGAGTATAAAATAGAACAACAGATATGCCATTGTTCGAGTCATACACAAGCCCACAGTCCTTAGAGGTCCACTGACGGCAGATTGTTGAGTAGAATTTACTACCAGGTCTCGCTTCAGAGAAAATTAAATGAAAGTGATCCCTCTTCACTGAGTCTGCAAGGAGCCATTTTCATGAGGTTTTTTTCTCCCCTTCTTCATCGTTTATGGTGATTTTTAAAAGCCTCACTCGGCTGCACATGAAAACCACTTCTTCACGCACGGGAGCCTTGCTTTTATATCAGCATTTCCACAGTGCACGAGCAAAAGTGTGGGCTAGTTTAGCACCCGCTCTCTTTGGTACGACGGCGACAGCTCTGCCTCTCGCTGACAGCTGACAGGCGGAGAGAGACATCGGCTTATATAGACACGGCGACGGCTCTGACAGTGACACGGTGATTGACAAAGCGGTGTTGGGTTCGGACATGCGGCGCGATGTTGATTGGTTACATCGAGAGTTGGGGAATATAAATGTCACTGCAAACCCAGCTTTCTAATTCATCTCAAGACATTGTTGACAAAAGCCAGTGTGTTCACAAAATACCAACCTGCATCCCTGCATGCCAACTACAACCTACTGATTGTGTTCACGGATAACTCTCGCACATCTGTTAGGTGTACCTGCTGATGTGTCGGGCGAGCTTCCCGGACAAAGAGGCCTTCGAGCGGGTACTTCCAGTGCTAAATGTGGCACTGGCGTCGCTGCACCCACTGACTGATGAGCAAATGTTCAGGGCGCTGAATGCAGGCAGCGTGAGGGGGGAGCTGGAGTGGAAGGACTTCCAGCAGAGACTAGACACCCTGGCTGGATTCATGGTGAGAGGAAATTTGTTTTGAAGTTCTCAAGAACAAAATATCACATCCATTATGCATTATTTTTATCTTGTGCTGCTGTGCTCGTTGGCGATTGCAGGTGAGACGCCGAGATGGCACGCGCATGCTGTGTCACCCGTCCTTCAGAGAGTGGCTTGTTTGGAGAGCAGATGGAGAGAGCAGCGACTTTCTCTGCGAACCCAGGTAAGGCCACAAGCTGCCTGTTGATTGTTAAGCCATTATGGCGGGGAAAAAAAGACCATTGTTATGTAATCTCACGCTACAAACCGTTTCTGCTACCGTGTCACCACCACAGGAGTGGCCACGCCCTCTTGGCCTTCATGTTTTCCAGACAGGAGGGCAAACTGAACCGGCAGCAGACCATGGAACTGGGTCACCACATTCTCAAAGCTCACATATTCAAGGTAACAGAAGCCGCAGTGTGTTTTGTATGCAGGTTAACAACCGGAATCGAGTTTGCCTCAATCCTGCAGAAGTGAGAGCTTGATCCTTTTATCATAGTCTGTTTTTGGCGAAAACGGCGTACACTCAAAAACAAGCAAATCTCTGTCTCTGCCACCATCCACGGACATTAGCTCTTCTCATATACATAAACACCCACGGTACCGTGAAAATTCTACTATCTGCATGCACGGTTTGCTCTCTGTACATACTGTTTTACTCCTGGGACATGATTCAAATTATGCATCACAGGTCTCATCTCGACACATATCTTTCTCTCTGTCTCTCTGCTGACTTATTTTTTTCCTCACTTCGTCTCTCCATATCTGTCGCTCGCACCTTGGCAGGGTCTGAGTAAGAAAACGGGCGTGTCCTCCAGCGTCCTCCAGGCCATGTGGGTGAACTGCAGCACTGACAGTCTGTCCGCTGCACTGGCATCCCTGAGGAATCTTTACACACCAAACATCAAGGTGACACACGGCTGCTCTAAATTCACCCAAACTTGTAGAGGAATAGACAGTTTATTTACGGTACAAGCAGAACCACAGAGCTTATATGATATGATTCTCATTAAATCAGTTGTATGTCATTGATGGAGGTGCACTTCAAATAGGGATGCAATCAATGAATATTTTGTGTTAGTGATTAATTGGGGAGCTGAGGTTTCTGTTGATGTTAATGAAGGTTGGATCAAAACATACACTTGTTTCCCAACATTTAAAAATGAAGAAAGACAAAAGAGAAAAATATGTATTAGGGCAGGGCAATTTATTGATATAAAAAATATATCAATATTTTTTGAAAGAGATATGGAATGAGACCGTATCGTTTATATAGATGATAGCCCTATAAAGTATATTTGTTATAAAGGAGAAGAAAATCTAAACTAAGCTAATAAGATTGGCAGATACTTACTTTTCTTGTATTTATTTCAAAATAGATTGGCCTATTTTAGTTTAGTGGCTATTTTTATTTAAGATGTTTTTTTTATGTGCACCTTACATGGAGCTCTGTAATTTCCAAAAAGTTACTCCTGTTGTTATAAAGTATTTGTTATGTTTAAATTGTTATTCGAGTTTGAACTAGGTGGAGAAAGCTATTTATTTGTTTTTGCAACGAGCTGGTTTAAATAAAAGTGCTTGTGACATGTCATATTTGACTTTGACTGAACATTTAGCTCACTTTGCAGAAAAAATATCTGCATATATATAGTATATCGATATTCAGCCTAAATTGGAATATGAGATTTGGTCAATATCGCCCAGCTCTAATATGTATCTGGACTGACTATTGCAAAATGAGGAATACATTTATTTATATATTATTTTTTTAAACCCTATAGGTGAGTCGCCTGTTGATGCTTGGCGGTGCCAATGTGGGCTGGTGCACGGAGGTGGTGGGACATGCCCCCATCCTAGGTGTCCACGCCCACCTCGGCCACGTGGAGATGGTGGCCCTGTTGCTTGAGATGGGTGCCGCCGTGGAGGGGACCACCGACAGCGGCATGACGCCGCTCTGCTTGGCTGCCGCTGCAGGGCACGCTGACATCATCAGTCTGCTCTGCAAAAAAGGGGCGAAGGTCAGTAGATCTTGGCACCTTTAACATCCAGCAACATCCTGAAAGCCTTTTGTTTGTGGATCTATTCTGGACAACACATGACATAAACAGGCCAGTGTATTCCAGGCATAATATATTCTGTGCCCCCCCACCGTGCCAGGTGGGCCATACCGATAAGACCGGCCAGTGTGCACTGGTCCACGCCGGGCTGAAGGGCCACAGCGAAATCATCAACACCCTGCTGAGTCAAGACTGGGGGGCGGAGAACCAATCTGACCCACAGCAACACCATGGCCACGAGGCGGCGGCGGCGACGGCGGCAGGAAAAACACAGGCGTTGCAGCAGGCGGTGACAGCTGCAGCCAGTGTAGGACACATGCAGGTATGAATCAGCTCAAGGTCTTTGTGACAAAAATGCTTTTTTTCCCCCCGACCTAACTGCTGAAATTATGTAGACCACATTACCTGCCCTTGCTATGTATTTGCCAGCTGCTATTTGCTATTTGCCCGGGTCAAGGTCTTTCCTTCTGCCACTTTTTTCTTTCTTTCTGCACAACAAGCCAAGCAGCCATACAGAGGACTGTAAAATTGTTTTTGTTTTTTCCTCCCCCTGCAGGTGGTGAAGAGCTTGCTGGACTTGAAAGACGAACAGCTGGCAGTGCAGATGGACTCTCACGACTGTCTCTGGGGAGAAACAGGTGCATTTCTTGTATCAGTCAGATATATTTAGCTTTC
>CAESWR010000624.1:582519-602787 GCA_903171835.1 Mullus surmuletus | reverse complement strand
TACCTGGCTGCAACATTGCGTGGAATGACCACAGTGACCCTGTTCCACTGCTCATAGTCTCCAGTATTGTAGACGGTCGGCTCTCGGAGTTCACGGCCACTGCCTTCACAGATCCCAGCGCCAGGTGTTCCGGGGTAGCACCCTTCCCTCACCAAGGCCCAGGTACGACCGGCATCGTGGGAGTATTGCAGCAAGACTGGAGCAGAGGCACTGAACTCTGACTCACAACCTATGTTCAACTGGGAAGGGAATAAGTGAAGTCAGAAAAAAACAGAACATGCACGGGTCTCATTTACTAAGGATTTGCACATGTAAAAACGTGTGCAAATATCACAGACTGTCCATTTAGCCTTAATGAATATTAAATATCAGACTTCTGGTTGCGTGAGTAAAATACTGGCAGGAGCAGAAGTTAACAGATTTACAAAGCCAGAAAATAACTGTGGCGATTATTTTTGCATCTATATGCATACCGGCACAGTTTGGTCAACAAATGGCTGTGGTTGCTGTTGGAATCGGGACTTTTATTTGGTGCATATTCAGTTTAACATTGCACAAGAAGTACATTCCTTTTCATTTGATAAATACATGAATAGATTAAGTGTATCCAGTACAAGATCCAAGTTAACAAAGTGTTATCAAGGGTTATTTTTTCCTTTGCTCTTACAGATTCTGCCATCAACTTATTGCACCTGTTAATCATATTGTTCTTGTTTTACAGGGTTACTCTACATAGCTAGTTGGAGTACCTTAAACTGAAGGGTGTAGCCTGGACGCAGGGCGAGGTCTCTGGTCACTGCCACTCGATCCCCGTCAGAGCGCCCAAATACCATGGCAGAGGCAGTTGGGGCACAGAAGCTGTTGTTGCTTTCCCTCTCCATGCCTTCATTACCCAGCATCAGCCACACACTCATCTGGTTTAGTGGGTAGTCGAACGCCGGCTTCTCATAGAAGTTCTGTTGGGGCAGAAGGGTGTGAATGAATGAATTCTTTAGTGTCTGAATGCATCTTCAGACAAACAGTTTTGGGGAGAACCGAAACTACAGCTCTTCGATCTCAGTTTGTTGGACATTATATCTTGAGATGTGTCAGGCGGACGTTTGCTGACCTGTGGGAGAGTGGGATTGGCCATCGGAATGATGTGCTTCTCCCTCTCGGACAGAATGATGACATCATCAATAGCCCACTGGTCATAGCCTTCACCTGAGTGAAGAGGCTGCCACCAGCGAAACCTTGTGGAGGGCGTCTTAGAGGCCAGGGGAAGCTCATAGTGAACAAAGCTACAGCAGAGATGAAAATGCACAAGTTAGTTTTTTGAAAGATGCTACCATTAAAACCAGAGCGAGTGGTCTCTCACCGAGGCTTGGTGAAGTCCGTGAAGTACATCTCAGCGATGAGGCCCCAGCTGATGCCTCCATCATTACTGTACTGCAGTAGTACTCCCTCCTCCCTGCTGTCTGCCTGGTTACACTCCGCCCAGTCTCCGCCTACACGAAGATAGAACTGCACGAACTCGGCCCACTCGGTGTCCAGGTCCCAGCTCACCAACTGCCTCAGCCCAGCCTAACAACCACACCACATTGTAACAACCATATCATACATCTAGATAACCAACACAATTTGTATTTGATATTGATTACTTCTTCGACTTTGAGCAAAAACAACAATGGAATTTTATAAATTACTGCAACAAGTAGGAGAAAAGTACGTCCTCGTAACAGCTGCAACAAGTCTGTTCCAGCAATGTGTGCTAATTATAAAAACGGTGATTAAGCTATTTTAGAGGTGTGCAGCTGTGTGAAAATTATGCAGACCCTCCATCCAATCAAAATCAACTAGTCAATTAGTAATTAGATCTATATCTTCCCGGGGTAGACGTAAATCAGGATACAAAGATCAGACATTTTTGGCAGTAAAAAGACAGTAATCAGAGAGCTAGTGCATGCCTGCAAAAACACCATTGATCGGTTCTTTTAATCAAAAAAGAAGTCACATTATTAGTGTGTAATTTGACCAAAACGCACAGAAGAAAAAAAATACTTACAAGTTAAGTAGGAAATGTATTTAGACAAAAGAAATTGAAGTTCTACCTTGCTGAAGTACAGGGATGAGCCAGATGAAACCACTCCACAGCCCATGTCGGGGGTTACCACCTCTCCACCTATCACCTCCTGCCATGTGGCCAGCAGTGCATCCTGGGACTCAAAGTCAGACAGCACACTTGATGAGAGGGGCGAGGAGGGCTGACAGTCGGTCCCAGAGAAGCCATCGTCACACCTGTGAACGAAAACATCTTGGCATCATGACTTAAAATGAAACGCATTTATAGACAGTGACTGATTGTGTTGTTTTCACTCCGCTGTGGCGACGAGTGGAGGTGTTTGTGACGGCTGACCTGCAGTGTCCATGGTCGCACCAGCCATGGCCATGGCACATGTTGGGACACTGCTGGCCAATGTAGATGTCATCCAGAGCCCACTCATCCTGCTCTCCGTAGTAGTTCTGGATCCAACGGAACCGCGTGGCACTGGACCTGAATACAGATTGTACAAAGACATTACTGCAGTTATCTCTGATTTGTGAAGTAATCCTGAATTAATTTGAGAATTGTTAAAAATGCTTTATTATATGTTGGTTGAATATAAAAATATAGCTGGAAATGTTAACATTATCTTAGGACACGGACAGACTGCCTAGTTATCACATGATCAATCATTTATCTAATAGTATACTTTCTCTCTAGTGATGCATTTGTGGATTCGGTGTTCAGGGAGGTAAAGATTAAATTGATCACATATGTCTTTTTCTACACGCGTGTTCTGCAGCTGTGTAAAATTCAATGTTGGGGAGATGGCAATAATATTATCACATCCTCTCTGTGGTTTAAAATCTGTGTGTGTGTGCGCAGTGTGTGTGAGTCTCAGAGCTTGCTGTTTGCCACATGTACAGCTTTGCCAAATGGCAATGGAAGCAAAGATTGTGAAGTATATTTCCATGGGGTATTATTTGGTGACCCATATCAGCTCGTACCAGCCCCTGACCACGACTATTTTATTATCATTTACAGCCATGACCCCCTGACCTCTCATAACACACGGCAGACTGTGGGAGATTAGACCACCTGTATTTAGGGGGTGTAGAGACGAAATGGAGGTCACAGTGCTCAGTGTGGTGGTTTATGTGATTATTTGAGTCGATATGGATTATGTGCAGGCTACAGCACACGCAATGTGGTATACATTATCATCATAACATGTTTAGTCCGGTAGGGCTGGTTTATTGAGTCACACAGTATACCCTGCAAACAAGCTTGTATAATGCAGTATTATTGCCTCCATACATTGACACATACGGAGCTCAGGTTTAGAAGAGCTCATCTTGGAAAGCTTTGGCAGAGTGTCAGCTGCTGAGTGAGCTAACAGAGTTCATCAGATAAACTCAGCTGACATGGCAGCAAGGATGACAAATACAATTCAGAAATTGGAGCAGAAGGAGCCTCCCTGTTCATTAAGATTCCCCATTTGGGATAACCATCTTTCCAGAGAAATAGGAAAACCAGGAAAAGCGTAGAGGTTTCCCTAAATGTGACAACAACATTACAGTAACAGTTTACGATGATCGTTCCTTCACTGGTATTTATTTATGAGCATGTCGAGCGTCAGCAAACTTCAAGCCAGAGACACATGCCTTGGTATATAGGAAGGCATTTGTATTCCTTGCACTCTCAATTTCAAAGTCATTCCAGCTAATGTGATAAATAAAAAATACAAATCTGTCATTTTGCTGGCTCTGGTGTGAACATTTATCCAAACCTAGCTCACATTAGATACGATTAAAAACTAACAGCAGCAACACAGGACAGTAAAACCCACAAGGCAATTGTGAGACAACTTAAAAAAATTGGTGCAGTTTAAGGTGCAGTTGAGATGCAGGTGTGAGTGAGTACACACTCAGTCACTTGAAAAAGATTCTGCAAACCAACTGAAGTGTAAACTTTATTTGACATCAGATTTTCTTGTTAGCTTGCATTAAACTCCAGTGACATTTGTTGCTAAAATCATCTGGAAAGGTTAGGACAGCAAACTGCTTCTCAGCCCACTCTCAAGCGCCACTGTGATGTGGAAAAGTGTGTGTATATAACATGGCATGTGGATCTGTGGATACTTCAGTGTCCTTGTTTTCACCTTTTTACATGTTGTATACACTGTAGGGTGTTAGCTACAAACAAATGAGAAAACAGGGATCAGGGATCACATCAGCCCAAAGGCCACTTCATGCATCTTTTGGGCATTACCATGTCTTCTGGGGCAGAGACAGAGTGATACGTCTCCAGTCTTTGAACTCCGATGGGTGGTAGACACTGGGAGCTGTAAACTCAGAGCAACTTGGCATTCCAGGCAGACAGGCCTGGGTGAAGGAAAAGAGGGTGTTGTTTTAATATATAGGTTATTGTGGACAAATACACTGCCTTATGCAAACTGTGAAAAACGATCAACTTCATCCATTCTTATGGATTTTGATGTGTAGAATACACCTTAATGAGCTCCACAAAACCAACATGATACACTACGCCACCGCAAGCTCATTAGCTCCACCGTGTACACTTTAGATGGCTAATGCAGGACTGCAGTATCTCTGACCTTGAACGATGGAAGACAAGCAAGTATTCACTCTACAGGACTTTCAGTGAGTTACATTTTGCACTTTCCAGATGACTAGATTTTAAAGCACAAGAGAGAATTACAGAAATTCACTGATGGCGGACTCATTACACCCCATTCAATTCAAAAAGCAATAAAAATCTTGGCAGATACTTGGGTGCTTTATGAATATTTATGAGCGAGTTGTGATCACAGAGAAATCTTTGTTGAATCGAGGCAAGATAATCCGCTTGTTTTATTCAGGTTTTGACATGTTTTTGCTAATAGTAGAATGACAAAATGCAATTGTGATAATTTACACTCTGAGACAAAGTGTTACATTCAAAGACTCATTATTCAAACAATACAGAGGCTGTAATGGATAAATCAATATTCATGATTATGAATGAATGATACATTTCCCAATTTCTCTCCCAGGGTGTCTTTTACAAGTCCTTGCAAGTCATAATCAAAAGTTCATATCAACCTTTGACAAAAGATCAACGTGTAAACAATCACTGTGACATGTGGATATCATGTGTTCTATGCTGCTCACCTCTTTGACCAGGTGCCAGGTGAGGCCATGATTGGTGGAGAACTCCAAGCGAACCTGCGTGTCGATGTGAGGGGAGGGTTCACGGCCACAGCCCATAACCAGCGAGAACTGCAGGCTGTAAGAGGCTCCGATCTGCATCGACTGTGTTTCCACATATCGAATGCTGGATCCAGGGCTGGGTTCACCGGAGAAGCTGCAAGAATACATAAATAGGGAGAGAGAGAGAGAGAGAGAGAGAGAGAGAGGTTATCCCAGTAAAAAAGTCAGGGCTGTTTTATGCCCGTTTGGCTCTTGCATACATAACTGTAACTCACAGTGTCCTTTTTGAAAGTACCAAAGAGGGTAGCCAACTTTGGAATTTGCCAAATGCTACAAATTATGGCTTAGCATCAAAAGGGCAGGAAGAATGGATTTCAAATTACTGTGCCGAAATAAATAATGTTTGAAAAAGTAATTTGGTTGGCCACATAAGACAAAGACATTAAAAAACAAGTTGAGAAAACTACACTGCTGTCTTTGATAGGAAAAAATATTAATGGGTCTATAATAGCTTTGAGTTCTGAAATGTTCACTTTGTCAGCTAATGTCTGAAGTTTTCTCATATCAGTTCAGTTCAATTCAGTTGCAGTTTTTTTTTTTCTAATTTCATTCCCATTTATTAGGTTTTATTGTTATCGATGCTTGATTATTTAATGTTCATTTCCACGTACTGGAATACCGTTTTAAAAACTGATGTCTGCTGTTATTTTGGGTCTGTGGAGCACTGAGCACTCAAATATCTCGATCAAAGCTAATTCATCATCTATGTCAGGGCATCATGTTTTTCACCTGAGGGTCCAGTCATGCTGGCAGTATGGCTGAACGTGGCCAAGATAAAAACCAAGACTCTGAGTCACATCCAGAACATTGCTGAAGTCCAGACTGATGGTGTTGAACAGCACGGAGGTCATGCTGATTTCATCCAGGGCCCACACATCGTGGCCGCGGCCTGAGTGGTACGGCTGCCACCAGCGGAACTGCACGCCAAACTTGCGAGCACCTGATGGTAATTCCACTGACACGATCCTGTTGTGGGAGGAAAAAAACTCTTAACTTGAACTTAACTTGACTCTGGACGGAAATGGTTGCTTGACATAAGCGGCGAATGTGTCATTGTGACAACTGCGCAAATGTAAGAATGGTGTTAACAATGTTCCTGAGCGGTTCAGCTGACAGCCGGAAAGAACTGTGACTCAGACTGTGATCTGGAGCTGCAGCTCACAGTCTGCATTTCATAAACACTCTGAATGAATCCTACAGTCTTACACAATGCAGATGGGTAATATTACCATAGCATGTGTCACTCCAGCATATCAACTTTTCTGTTACTCATAGCTTAAAATGTCAATGACAACAATTAATGGACTCCGATTCATCTTTTTGTTTTTAGAAAAACAGGATGTCAATGTACTAAGAACCTGCGAATGTCTCATTGAACTAAACAGTTGTACTTCAAAGTTCACAGCCCCCTATTGCCCTTTCTAGTTCTATTGAAGTAGAGCTCTGAGGCCTGTCCTGCACTTCCCCACTTTGTCTTCATTACACACATAGATGGCACTAACCGACTCAATGGGTCCCGGCGGCTTACACCCCCAGCATGCCATTAGTAGCACAAATATGTGTGTTAATGAAGTCAGAGTCTTCATGGGGCCATAAACACACAGGCTTGTGTGCACATTCACACACATCAGGTTACCTTGGCTCATGGAAACCCTGGTAAGCGTAGTGCTGCAGTAGGGTCCAGGTGATGCCATTGTCGGAGGAGTAATGCAGCAGCACACCCTCTCCTGGCTGGTCCGGGGCAGGACACGAGCTCAGGGTGCTTCGGCTACCCAGTCGAAGAGTAAACTGAAGGTATCTGCATGGATAAGAGGACGAAGAAAATGACACAGAAACAGATTAAAAAGGTCACGTTGATGAATGGGAAGAGGAAAAAGTAAGGTGACCAAGAGCGTGTTCAGGAAGGAGAGGTGAGAGACAAAGGCACAAGAGGGTAGATAAACAGACAGTCATGCAGAGCAGAGAGGTGGGAGGGAGATCGCAACATGATGGATGAGATGATTAAATGAATGAGGACAAAATTAGATGAGAGAGGTTGGAGGCAAAAATAAGACTAAGTGAGACATTGAAAGAGAGTCAGAGTTCATACTCATGTATCCATGTTTACTGTACACAGTGTTTCGATTGTGTTTCCATTTGGGCTAAAATGTCATTATCTATACTAATGTGATATTTATTATAATTTTCATCATCTGTCTCGGGCAACCAGGCGCCCCCCAGCTCTCTCTGTCCTTGGCTGAGCTGGGCTTTCATTAGCAGTGCAGTTTCCTCTTTCAGGCAGCTGTTCACTCAATCAGCCAGGAAACTGGCATTAAATATGGCCATCAGGTGGCACACAGAGAGCTGCAACAGGCATAATCAATCTAACACAGATGCCACGTCCAACTTCATCATTCTCCCTCTATCTTTCTCGCTCACATTTTCATCCTCTCCTGTCATCTCTGCTCGCATCTGCAGTCCTCCCCACCATCACAATTCATCTCCCGGAATAACAAGCCAGAGTACGGTAGAAAGAGGGATCGAAGAAGCAGACTGGTTTGGACATTTTGTTGTATCAATCAGAAGTAAAGACGGCCACAGATGACAAGCCACAGTCCAACAGGAAAACTCCTTATGCTGAATGGTGCAGAATTAAATCTGATTTTTCTTGAGGCTTGTGCTCATGTGTAATCCTCATTAAAAAGAGTGAAAAAAAGTGATATGACTCAGTAGGCTATCTATTGATAGATGAAATACCATATATTTCTTTACTATATCATTATTTTTTCTATATTTTTTAATTTGCTCCAAATTCCCATTTTAATCATACACTCATGTGTGAAGTAACTGTCCTCACAACTTCTCAACCTTTCAACCTTTCAATTGACCACTTTTTTAATTTTTGATTTTTTATCACAGAGACATACTGGAGAAATATTCCTTGTATGTGTCGCATACTTGGCAAAAAAGAAAAAAAAATGTGATTCTTTCATTTCGGAATTCTGAATTGAACTGAATAAGGACAAAGTCTGTTTAAGCGAGTGTGGAACATGAGCATTTATATATATTTTCATTCATATTTAAATAATTACCTGGCCTGGGAGCTGTCCAGAGGAGCCGTCACCAGGTGTCGTCTGCTGTCCCTGTTGAAGACCAGAGCCTTGCCACTGGCCAGCACCCCGCAACCGAAGCTGACCTCGGCTCCACGGAGTGAAGAGAAGCTGTGGTAGGAGGAGAGACGTGGACTCGAAAAACCCTCGGACAGGAAGGCTGGGAAGGTCTGGGAGGCGAGCTCACATGCTGGGCCGCTGAAGCCTGGGTCACATCTGAGGGAGAGAGAGAGAGAGAGAAGAAGAGAGGAGGACATGAGACATTACAAATGGGTGAAGGATATAGATGACAGGACGAAAAGAGATAATGAAAATTCATTAATAAATCATAACCATAACACAATTTGATTAATTTTGAATGGTGATTGGTGCTGCAAGGCATTAGGTGGATAATGAGCAGTCATTTGACGGAGCGACCCAGGATTTATTTTATTTAATAAAAAATCAGGTCCTTACTTGCAGCCCGTGCGGGAACAATGTCCTCGTCCAGAGCAGAACCGAAGGCAAGCCGGACCAATATACACTGAAGCAAAACACAGACAGGGAAAATTTCATTATGTTCAAAAGGAACAAAAGAGTCATTTACATGCATATCTGCTAATAATGTCTGTTATTACTCTATGCTATTTGGTCTTGGGAAATATCAGAAATTGGAATCTGAGAGGAAGATCATTTTGTGCTGGTGGCTTGGAGAGGACAAGGAGCACAATGTGTCTGCTTCTCACCATTGTCTATGGCCCACATGTTGCCCGATCCAGTGCCAGACTGTTTCCAGCGGAACCGTGTCGTCTCTGTCAGTGCAGCGTTGGGAAGCGGGATGGAGATTCTGGTCCATCTGCAACATTGTGTATAGATACAAACTCACAATGCATCCACTGTGACTGACATAAAAACACAGTCGCAAATGTAAAAATGTGCAGAGTTATTCCTACCCGCTGTAGTTGTCAGAGGAATAGATGGTGCTGTGAGGTAAGTGCGGGCCTGCGCAAAGCTCTGGCAGACATTCGGTGTGGAGCAAAGACCAGGAACGTCCGTGGTTGGTGGAAAACTCCAGAGTGACACTAATGAAAAGAACATCTTATCTCAGCATTTTGCCAGCATAATTTGATTTTTGGTGTAAAGTGCCTCAACTGGTTTGACCTTATTACAGTGAGTGAAAGAGAAGATTATTCCCGCAGAGGCCTCACTTCTCTTACCCTTAAAACCTCTCTTTTCTTTTTTCAATTAACCTCTGCTTTCAAAGCCACTTGTGCACCGGTAAATATTGTTCCTTTGAGAATTTAGAGGATCTCATTTGGAGTTTGGAGGTCTGTCCTTATTCAAACTCTATCTATACATGAAAACACAGTATTTCTACATAAAAGCAATACCTGGCCTAGTTTTAAAATGTGCCACACCTGTTTGCAGGCTGGTAAGAGCCACAGCCCAGATTGATGGAGAACTGAGCCACGTGTGTGTGTGTGCCTGGAAGCACTGGGAGCAACTGCATGAAGTCCACGGCCCAAACGTGACGTTCGGCGCCACCGTGTGACCGCTGCTCCAGGCAGAACTGGGTGACGGGTGTTTGCAGCTCGGTGGGCAGCGCCACTGACACCACTGCAGGAGTCTGAGAAAAGAGGAGGGGGAGGGAACAAATCAGAACGGAGAGAAGAAAGCACAGTGAAGTGTTTCATCAGTTCATTATGATTTAATATGTGACAGAGGATCATAAGGCAGGAAGTGAAAGGAAATGGTTTCGACCATCTGGCTGCGGTCTGTGAAGAACCAACAAATGAATGAAACTATGCTGACGCTTCAGAATGAAACAGTCCATTTGAAAGTTGAGAAAGTTTGCGTAACATGTTTAACTCGGACCTGAAAAACACAGTGATGGTATTATTGGCAAAGCGCTGGTATGCGATGAAGTATGAACTAAAAATGCAATAATAATAGGAAAAACTTTACCCTGTAAGAAGAGTATGGAAGGGTGTCAAGTACAACACGCTCCCTCCTGCCTTCAGACCTTCCGAAAAGAATCACATCGTTCTCATGGGATTCTCCTGGATCACAGTCGCCACCACCTAAAAAACACGTCATTGCTGTGTAAAAATACGTATCAAAAACAACCCACTCCTCACTACTTTTGCATCATACACATTAGTTCAGATCCTGTTTCTTCTAGCTTTTGTACAAAACCGTCTATGCAACATTTGGCAAATTGTAACAAGAGCTCTGCAATATTCTCAGCCTGTCGTGTATGAAGCACACCAGACTTCTAATGCCATGTAAATGTAAAATGTTACTATCCATAACATAATTGTAACATAATTTTTAAGTATATGAACGTAAAAATCCCCAAGGCAATCCATTAAAGGGTTTTTAAACTTGTCTTGGAGTTGCACGATAGATACCCATGGTAAAGTAGAAGCGGAGGTTTCCGTAAGATGTGGTGTCGATGTATGGCGTGCACACTCTCCTCCGGCCCTCCCTGTCAAACACCAGCGCCGAGCCCGACTCGATCTCTCCACACTGATTCCCATAGACGGCTCCCTGCACGTCCCAGCTGAGCAAAAGAAAGAGCAAGGACAAAGAGGGCCGACAAAATTAGAAACGCTTTTGGAAATAAATAAATACTGGAACAACAAAGATTTACCAGGCAGTACTTCATGAACATCAATCACTTCAAAATATCCCCTCTCAGCGATTTTCCCAGATGAAACTTCCATCTGAAGATCCAAACTTGAAACGCAGTGAATGTCATGGCAGGAACATTATGATGCCACAAAAAAACAAGGGAAGCCTTTGTTGTTGTGACGGCTGTGTGGAGTACAATATGTGTTTACAGTCTTTATTCATGGCCAAACTAATTTGCAATGTGTCCTTTACCTTTGACCCTAAGTGAACATTTGTGCAAAGGTGTTCCAGCTTTATCTTATTCCATGGCAGGACAAACAGATTAAGGCCTAAAAAACAAAACATTTTTTTGCCGATGTAGAGACATAAAGGACAAAAACATATTTTAAAATCTGATCCTCAAACTGAGAATAATTGATTTCTTGTCTTAATTCCTACATACTGGAAACTACCACAACTAAAGCTAAAAAACAAAGGTCAATTGTAGTTCACACTTCAGCTTCATATTAATCCCGGATCAGCTTTTCACTAACACACCAGTGCACAAATCATGGGATGCCACCGTTTATGTTTATGGAGAACCTCTTTGCACAGCATCTCCCTCTGGAGAATTTCAGAAGTTTGGAAACAGTTGCCATAATTTACACCTTGGTGGTAAACAAACACACAATGCCAGAAATACGGCATAAATCACCTGGCAGAGGAAGCACACACACAAACCCACACAGAAACACACGCAGACACATATTTCTGCACAGCAGAGAGAGGATCCTCATTAGCACTGACAGAAGTTAACTCAGTGTGTCAGCCCTCTGCTGTGTTTCTTTGCCCCTCCCTCTTTCCCTGTCACTCCCCTTTACTTCCCCCCTTTTTCCTCTCTGTTTTCTGTCCTGCCGTGTATAGGCTGTTGTGTGTATCTGTCACAGTCAGTGTCGGGGTAAATAACACCAGTGAAGTGTACCATTACCACCAAATCCTCCCTGCCTACCTGACACATGTCAGCCTGTGACACCTGACGGGTGTGATCTGGCCTGCTGTGCAGCATGATGGCCTGCTGCAGGGTGGCGTGGGGGGGGCGGGGCTGCCGCAGATGCCTGCACCTGTTTGAGGTCTCTCTCATTTGTAGGAAAAGGTTCAGGCAGAGCCGGTGCATGAGACCTGTTAATTACTCCCTGGCAGTACCACTGCCATCATCTTCCCTTTTATCTCGCTGCCTCTCGCCGTGCTGCTGACGGAGCCTCCTCACATCCCGCCGTCCACTCTGAACAGATGGACGGCCGTCTTTGTACCAGTCAGACACTCGGCTCTCACCTGTGTCAGCCCCTGAGCCTGGCTTGGACTTTCAGAACACGCTGCATGTCGTACTACTTGACATTTAGAGTGATGCCACAGCATTAACATCCTGCTAAAGTCCTTTAACCATTTCTTTTCAAGATAACGCAAGGCTATTTTCCTCTACCGACTTTACTTCAAACACTGACCACAATTTTTCTTGCACCTTCACTTAGTGTATAAAATACGCACCTTAAGCATTTGGACACTACTATGTTCCAGAGATCCCTTTGATCGCTTTTAAGTGTACCTCAGGTTGGTTTTCTTTTTAAACTGTACATTATTATTTCTGCCTCTGACCAACCAGAACTTTTACGCCATGGGCTCATGATTTGCTTTTGTAGGCCTTTACTTGCAACTATTTCACTTTATTCCTTTATTATCATGCAAATCGGTGCAGCTTTGCAATTACTGTGATTTTGAAGGAGAAATAAAGCTAATTCACTTGAGATAAGAACTGATCAAATTATTCCACAAGAAGATTATCATGATCTTCGCTTACTTTGAGGGTGGGCTCTCAAAGTCCTCCTCCCAGTAGCTTCTTCCCTCCTCCCGGTGCAGGTCGATGTCTCTGCTCGAGGCAAAGCTGTGGCCGATTCCCTCCCCGCCATGGAAATACAGGGAGTTGCCCTCAGATTGACAGGCATGCTGGGAAATGAAGAAACCGGTGTCAAACACTTTCAAGAGCAGTGACAAAGCACAAGGAAATGCTGCTGGTGTTTCCATTCATTTTAAGGTCTGCTTGGGGTATTTTCTCTATGAATATGTCAGAAGATGATAGGACCCACAGCCCAGCTTTCTAGAATACTTTCAACCACAGGGATTTAATTCTAATTGGAACCAAGAATGGAATGGAGCCTTGTTTCATCAGTGTACCTTGACAGTGGCTCCGGGAAAGAAGAGCCAGTTCGCAGTGTCCGGGGGGTCCAAGTTGTCCTCCATGAGGGGAGTTCTGTGGGCAGCATTGACCAGCAACACGTTGTCCAGCCCCCAGCAGGACTCGTAGCCCTCGGGACCTTCAGGAGCCTCCTGAGACCAGCGGAAGCGTACGCTGTCGGCTTTGGAGCGCAGCGGCATCGGGAGGAGGTGGACCACGGTGCTGCTGTTCGTGGGGGCTCTGAAGGGGAGCGATAAATACAAAATTAAGGGTCTGAGAACTGGCTGGTTGCTCTTCTGATAGATGGTTGAGGGGGAAAAAAATATGGGGACAGAAAGGAAAAGGGGATTTAGAATCAGGGGCGCCCCCGAGACACAAACATAAGGCAAATTGAGAGGAGGCGGGTGTGAGCAAGCAGGAGGAAAAAAGAAGGTGAGTGTTCATAACAGATGGAAGGACTGTGGGGTGGATGAGGAGGGAGAAAAGAGGAGATGAAGAGAGACCTGATCTTCTCCAGTGTGATCCAGTCATCGGAGGTGTTGCCGTTACCATTTAGGCTGTATGACACAGTGATGCTGGGGTCTGAGTAACTAAACCGACAGGAGCCGGAGCCTGGAAAACACACACACATACACAGAGGACAAATACATGTCATTTAACACAATCCCGCTGAGGGACGGGCTTAAAGAATGTGTAACGTAGTTTCCTTTTCATCAGTGGGATTCTATCAGATGGGCAATGATCCCCTGCACGCCCCGAGGAGCTGCGGCATCGAGGCTCCTTATTCTGCCAATTGCTCCCACATTCCCTCCTTTAGCCAAGTGGAAAATGATGTCTAAACGCTATCATGGTGGAACTAAGTGATCAGTAGCTCAGAGGGGGCTGAGGAGAGCCAGAGGGAGGTAGAGGAGGGATCGCGCCGGGGTGACGGGAAGGGAATTGCTGACGTGCAAAACATCGACTCTGTCAAATGCCAAGTTTGAGTGTGAACAAAGTGCAGACATGCTCCATACAACTGACATGTTCCATACACCCTCTGACCACCACCAACGCCACCCACGGTCTCAACTGCCCCAACGTCTCTTGTTTAAAGAGGCCTTTTCAAATCGCGTTACTTTTTGATATAGAAGCTTCCATATTAGCTGGAACTTCGTCTTTCTACAGATTTAATGTGAAACCCCAGACTCACAAAATGTGAGTTTTACGTGGTGAAAGGAGAAATAGATGAAGTGAAAGGCATTCCTCCCCTTTGCCTCCTTGAGCTCGCGCTACTTGGCCATCTGATGGTGTGCAGCATCCATGTCTTGTCAGTCTTGCCAACATCCTGCTGCACTGCTGCACCCCCCCCACCCCCACCCCCACCCCCACCCCCATGGATGCACTTGAGTGTTAACCTGCCATCACTTCATTGCACAGCTCTACTGCTTCGTACGCAACCAACTCTGCGATGACCCGCAAAACACGTAACCAGAGAGAGAGAGAGTGAGAGAGCAAGTAAGAAAGGCAGACGATAGGAGGTGCGGGTGTTTGTCACTACAGTGTGTACTATTTCCTCCCAGTCACGCTCTCATGAGAACTGCCGGATGCATATAATGGACATGAAAAATACAACAACTCAAAAAACTCTGCCCTGGCTTTCTTGGTGTCTTTCCAGAATATTGTAAAAGATTCATGAGGCAGGAAGGGCAGAGACGGAGTGAGACAGAGAGAGAGAGACAGAGAGAGAGAGAGAGAGACACAAGGAAATACATTGAATACAGTTTTACATGCCCACATGTACAACTGCACAAGATGCCTGTTTCCTGGAGAGAAGAAACTAGCTGTTGTCCTGGCGGGCTGAGACTGTTGCATGCAGCCCCTGTGACATCTCAACATGGTGAAAAAAAATTGTCTGGCAGGTGAATTTGTTATGCATAATATGGCTGAACGCAGCATTGTTTGCAATGCATGTGGAGACTCATTACTCACCGAGAGCAAACTGCAGGACAGAAGCGGTGCTGGTGTTGAGAGGAACCGTGGTCTGTGGAAAACAGAGACAGGGACATCTGTGACGGAGCTTATCCCTCGTATAACAACACCTGATAACTTGAGAGGAAAGCATTCCCAGAATGTTGTGACGCAGTCGCAAAGAGCATCAAAAAATAAAAATGAAGGCAATGAAGCCCGTTGTACAATATATTAAACAGTAGTTTAAGATATTGTTTTCACCAGACGTTGGATTCCTCAATTTGAGTATTTGAGGATATAATTCAACAATGAGTTATGTTAACTTCTGTGTGTGTTTGTGTGCCAGATAAAATAGGAAAGGCAGAGTGTGTGTGCATGGTTGGTGGTTTTTCCGTATTTGCGCGTGTTTATCTGTGGGTAAATGTTTCTGTGTTTCCGGATGTGCACGCTTGTTGCACTTGACAGAAGCGCTGCCAGGCAGCCGTCTCAAACATTTTGGAAGAGTGACAGACAAAGCAAATGCTTATCAGAGAAGTAAATAGACTCATGAAGCACTGAACACATCTCAGCTGCTGGCTGGCTTTCATCTCTTACAGCACAACGAGCGGTTTGAAATCAACTTCAGTGAGACAAACACGGAGCATGTAAAGACTTGATAAGCAATTACAAGCCTGCCGCGTGTGTGCCACGATATTGCCACGTCTGTGGAAGATGGACAGCGTGCCTCCACTGATGTATTTCACTGTGAAATGAATGTGGTGTGGCTCCAGTTTCCATTTCCCCTTTCATTCGTAAATGTAACAGTTTGGACTCTATTTGTAAACTAAACTACATCTGCAGGCATCGGGTTATTTTGGCTGAAACCAAAAGTTGACATTACATAAAAGCCACATGGGTGCAGCCTCATTTTAAGTCCAAGACGGCAGAAAAAAGCTATTATGTAAGATATGACACATAGAGATTTTAGTCACCTGCTGATACGTAATGAAAATAGAGAAAACATGAATCTATTAGAGGAAACACTGGTAATTCATATCTAGGCACAATGACTTGTTTCACATTTTTGGCTTCATGTTTTCCTTTGGTTTGTTTCAGTTGCTCAGATACGTTAGACACGTTTGCATTCAGAATCTCCTTCAATTATGAAGGAAAGAGAATCTCACAAACACTATATTTTTTATTGTCTATTTAATTCCAACTAAAGAGGAATACGGAATCGAGATATATGAGATTCCACCGTGTATAAAACTGGTCTGCAGTAATTTCTGGAGCTGAGCTTGTCGACCCTCAGTGGTTGGTTGGTATGTATCCTAAATGAGGCGTGAAATGCTCAGTGGTTGCGGGTGGTTACCAGCTCTCGCTCTCCAAAGGGCTCACAGAAAGTGACCGCTCGGCCATGCAGCAGCACACCGCACTGTTCGCCCACTTCACAGTTACTGCACTCAGACCTGGTAGAGGAGTGGAGAGGGGAGGGGAGGAGAGAGGTGGGAAAGGTGGGGGGGTGGGAGTAAAATCATCTGTAAAAGTACTGCAGATGAGCACATCATAATACTGTAAAGATTCCTAAAGTTTGAACCTACCAGATGCTGGGGTCCAGTTCTCCTTGGAGGTTGGAATCAAAGTCGTCACGCAGCACTGCATGTTTCCCGTGGACCTCCACTACAGAAACACACCCCCACACACACACAATGTGAATGTGAATGTGTTAAATTTTCACAGTGATTACAAAATTAAAAGATAACACTTTGCATTAATTACATACATTAACTACAGTAATTAAGGTGTGTTACAAGTTATTACGGGTGTCATTTGATGCCCTGCAAAGTAAAGTCTAATGAATGTACTGAATAATTGATTTCTAACGTAGGAAGATGGTTGCCTTGTACTCTCACAAGCACAATTTCATATCTTTAATGGCTTTTTCTCTTCAAATTCTCTGAACATCATCTACTGTGTATGCTCTACCTTTTGCTTATGACTTATAAATTGCTTTGCAAACTCCTTCCACACTGCAGCAACATTTAACTTAGCCTACGAACATAGTTCATGCTTGTGTAATTGTTAGCTGTTGTACGGTTACTGTAAAGTGTTACCCATTGAAAGATAAGAAGAGCATGTCACTGTGCACTCACCGAGACTTGGTCTAAGTGGGGACTCAGTTGGAGCTGAAACAAGGAAAAGTGTAACAATCATGAGTAGAGAGACACATTTGAATGAGCTTGTGTGTGGTGCCTGTCCTGTGTCAGCCTCAATGGTTTCACTGTGCACAGGAATCAGGTTTGTCACACACACAATGATGTTTGTCCTGTCAAAGCATTATAGTCAGTTGGTGACGGTGCAAAAAATCACTCGGGCCGCTGCTTAAAATTGGAGTAAAACAAACTTTCTCTGTGTCCTGGCCGGCCACGGTTGCAGTCTCCTGGCTGCTGATGTTAATTCCTTTCAGTAATGAAAGGCCGGGCGGCCATGATTAACAGTTCACTGCCAATTAACCGCCATCCTCCCCAGAGGCGCCTGTGTGCTGTAATCTGTGGCCACTGCCGAGCTAACACACTCAACCATCAATCACGCCCAGGGAATACATAGCTCCAAGGAGAGGGGAGAGCGTAAAAGGCTTAATGAATCAAAAAAATTAATAAATATATAAATAAAACAATGGCTTTCTTCTTTCACGAGGGCTGTGAATATTTTGTAGAATACACTCCATATAGACATTTTATAAAAATGCCATCAAGTTACAAAGTATGGATGTGACCTTTGTGCTATAAAAGATGGAGGTGGTAGCACATATTGGGCTGCAAGACATAATAAATCAGACTGATGAATTCTTGATAGATTAGTTTGGAAGAAACTCTACTTTATTAGCTGGTGCACACTGGAAAATGTGAGAGGAAAGCTGTGACAAATTGCAGTGGTGGACTCATGCCACGTTCCAGACTTACACCTGTAGTAAAAGTACGGGAAAAGGAGAAAACAATCAATCTGTGGCCCATTTCAGATTCAGCAAATTAACAAGATGTGAATCAAAATGCAGTTTGCCCTTGGTTACCTTCACCAAGGTGGTGGTGGTTGTACTTTGCCTGCCAGCGGGACTATGCAAACCTGCTGGCGAATTTTCATGGAACGGGCAGGGTGGGAATAACCCATCATGCACTGCGTGATGCAGGCAGGCAGCCTAGTGTTAGGTACACGTGTTTGGTCTTTAGGCCATTTTGGAAGGTCTTGGCCTCCCACGCGATGGCATTTTTACTTGGTCTCATCCTGGTCTGGAACTGAGCGGACTCTTGCTTTCAGACTGAGCCTTTCTTTCCACAACAACCAATCACTTACAATTGTTGGTAGATTGATTATTTCCCCCAAGTTGTAGGTTCTTTCTTCTTATTAAAGTCTTCCTCTGATTAAAAGTCAACTGCACCAATCAAATAAATGTTCTGTTGTCTTGGTCTCAAACCCCAGATGGTTGGTTTTGTCTCTGTGTTGGTGTCTTGTGGTTTTGGTGAAGCCCTGGTCACGATTTGTTCTTGACTGTAACATACAGATGGCCAGTGTGTGTTTTGTGTTTAAGGACTATGTATTTAAACCAGTAAGCAGACCTTTTTTTAAAAGTCTATGCTTTCTTTCCTGATCAGTTAAATCTGACTTTGACCTCAGCGATCACTTCACCCTTCAATCCCTCTCAGCCTCTTTATTCCGCCGTGGTAGGTGGTGTGTTTTAAGGCAGCCTTTCTTCGGAGTGAGGTGAAGAATAATCTGCTACATATTCTCTATCCAGGATGAGCCTGCACTCTTGATAACACACACCAAGATAACAGCGGTGAGGACTCGCTCCAAAGTTTGATTCTGCTTCTTAAGACTCTCTTTCAAACCTTTACAGAAGTTCTAAAATAAAAACTCCCCTGAGAGAGCGGCTTACTCTTATATGTAGAAAGCTCCACCTAACCCATAAACAAGAGAACTTTAATCAAGGGATTACCAAAAAAATGGTCCTTAATATCATAATGGCTCAGCAAATTCCAAACTTTGAGCCCGAGCTGTCCTAATTTCCTCCAATAGGACCCAAATTCTGCGCTCTAAGTCTTGGATTTACTATTCACAGAGCGGTGGTGAAGTTTGATGCTGACTGCTGAAGTTGGAATCTTAGCGCCGTGTGCGTCTGAGCCGGGCGGTTCAGCGTCTGCGACTCTGGCCGCTGCTCCGGCGGACCCTCGCGCACGCCTCCAAAAACGGATCTCTGGCACAGCGATGAAGCCCATTAAAAAGCAGATCAAAGAGTCTTCTTCCTCCCGGTCTCGCGCTCTCCCCCCACGGCTCCCCTCGCTAATCCTACGATGTCTGCTGATTCAAAACATGTTTAGAGGAGCTTTCAATCAATCCCAATCGCCCTATTATTTTTCTTATTAAACTAAACTAAACTTGCAATAGATGGTTTTGTGCTGCGTTTACGTGGCCAACTAAGACATTCAATCTGAGGAGAGTGAGTATTTAAACTGCATTTCTGGTAATCCAGCTTCTCAAACTGACATAAAGCAATAAATGCTTGGTTGATATTCTGCTCTCTACAGTTTTTTCTTCGACTCCCACTTAAAAAAACCCAGTTTAAATCACTTTCAGTCTTTCTAGTGAGGCCATTTGGCTGGAGAAAGGCCCAGAAGATCTTTTTTGGGTGGATAATCCTTTCTATCTTCCAAAGAGGCCTCATTTACAGTTTTCTCCCCTCCATGCTTCACCACGCTTTCCTGCTGTCTCTCTCTCGCTGTCCTTTCTATCACAATCCCTCCCATTCTCCCGCCTGCCCCCCCTCCATCCGCACCGGGTCTGTCTCTCGCCGTCTCACCCTCTGTGCGTCGGGACCAGACAGTAGCGCTCATTTCACTGGGATTAATCCCCTCTCACTTTCTTAAAGACTTCAATTACTGCCTCCTCTATTAGCGGCTCATCTCTGCTAATGCCTGTATCTTCCTGGCCAGGGCTTATACTCACAAGCAAGCAGAGGGACACACACACACACACATGCAGTCTTACACATACACACAGACAGCTTTGGGTTCCACCCAACCCTTGCTGGTTTTTCCTCCTGCTATGCACAAGTACACAAAGTGGAGCAAGAAAAAAAAA
>CAESWR010000624.1:530767-568731 GCA_903171835.1 Mullus surmuletus | reverse complement strand
ATCAAATGTTGTCTACCGGCGACATTTTTCTTTTTTGTTTTTGTTAACATTTGACAGAAAATTGAAATTCCGTGATGAAAAATAAAACACGAAACCTGGCTGCGGTCGCACACCTCTGCCTGTTGAGTCACATCACCGAAAACAGAGGGGCGATTCAGACGAGGATACACTGGTGACGAGGAGCTATCAACTGGAACGGGGTGCAGTAAGTGTGTGTGTGTGCTTGAGTGTGTGTGTGTGTGTGTGTGTGTGAGTGAGCAGTCTCCAGCCAGCTGGAGTGTGACTGGCTTACTTTGATAAGGTCAGCCGCAGGGGCCCCTATTGTCATACAGTTGTGGCCCCCTGCCAGCCCCACTGTCATCAGCACCGACACACTGCTGCTCCGCTGTTTACACACACTCGCAAAAGCACAAAACGCACGCAAAACCACGACAGAAACACACAATCCTCATAAGCTTAACAATGTGTTTGCTGGCAGACAAAATAGCGAGTAAATCTGTTTGGCTCCGTCGATATTGTCTAAATGGCGACTCCACTTCAGCAAATTCTCCTGCTGAATCCTTCTTCTGTCAGTCCGTCCACAAAAGTCTCTGTCTGAGTCGCGGTCTATAGAGTCCCTCCAGGAATTCATTAAGGGATTTCTGAGAGTGCTGCCAAAACAATGCTTAATTTTGTTGTTTTTTTTCTGCAACACTGATGGGCAATTTGCAATGTTTTTCAACTCTTTCAAATGGACAACTGCTCACAAAACAGGAAGAAATTAAGGGATTTGTTCACGGTTTGATTTGGCAATTCGGGAATTAACCTCATATGTTCATAATTAATGATCCCACATGATACAGATTTTACTCTGCTGTTTAAGAATCACCTGTGTCAAATTATCAAGCATTTTCACAGATTAATTTCTCAAAACCTTGCAAATTAATACAGGCTTGTTGTGTCTTTGCAGTATTCAAATCCTTGAAATCCCTCTTTCCTCTTCACTTCTGCAACAGCTGCTAATTGCATTTTGACTGATTATCAGCATGAGGCTGTAAATCACCAGCCGAAGAGAACTAGAGGAAGAGTTACAGGGTGTTAGCAACAGAATGAAACTGTAAAAATGATTTAAAAAAGACACGGGCAGGAGGAGTGAAAATGAGAAAGAAGGCAGAGAGACAAACACGTAATGTGAACGCCTCCAAAGAGGAAAACAAGGGTTCCAACACCTCTGGAATCCATCAACAGCTGTTTGCCTTTTTTCTCTGTTACAACAGAAAACAATCACAGCGTATCTCAACACGAAGACATTTCTACTCGTACAAAAGTGGTCAACATTGATGAAAAGTGCTCGTCACACCCGTCCCCGGAGGGATAGCTGCTTCTCATCAACCTCACACATTTACGAGAGCCCACAAAATCTGAGGATATGAATATTTCCGTTAATTCTTATCCGCAGGGTAAACACACACACGCACACACTTGCACTTTCACACCTGTCACAGCTCAGGTCGAGTTAAGAAAGGTAATCAGGATATAACTACACATATGGTAACACCGCCCCCGGTTTGACCCCTCGGGAGTCATCACGCATGCTTTCTCTGACAGGATGGCCTTTCCAACATCCTCCCTGCACTCGCTGTGAAAGACTGCGCCCAAGATATCAGCTAATATGTCTGGCGCCGGGTCAGCGTGGGGCTACGGGACCATGACAGATATTTTTGTCTGGTTTAAATGCAAGTAAGCTGGAAATGTCCAAACGAATCTGTCACTTTTGTTTTTTTTTATCTGTTCACAGGACTTACAAGAAGTTGACGCAGCCGGTGCCGGGCGGGGGTGCGATCCAGACGAAGCTGAAACTGGTGGAGGGCTGGTGGCTGACGTGGGAGGCGACCACGCTGCACACAAACTGGGTCCCACCAAACTGGCGCTCTGGCATCACACCTGTGGGGGTGGAGAAGTGAAGACAAGAAGAGAAACAGAGCTCAATGATGGGATAATTAATCACCAGCATATAAACACACAGTTGTGGTGTAGAAGATGATCTGTGCATGAATTTGTGCTCTCATGCATTAAACACACACAGCTTTTTGTCACCAACTCGCCGCGCTCCCTCAATGTGCAGTAGGTACAACATGAGTGCACAACAAAACGCCATTCGACTTGCCAACCTTTATTAATGAGAAGAAAGTATAAATACCCTTGAACGCTCCATTTGTAATTAATACCAGAGTGGAAACTACAAGGCTAAAATGTGCTAAAATGTAAAAGAGAAATTCAAGACAGCATGAGTCAGCAAGTTGTGCACGAGTGCCGAGGGAACCTGCAACGAGGGACTATCGACAAAAATATATCGTTTGCAGGTCCCCCTTTGCTCATCCACCATTCCGTGTTTGCTTCCATCTCATTGGTCCTTGACTTGTTTGATAATTTTTCCCCTCCCCGAGCATCTGCCACTTTTCCTCTTCTTTCATTACTTCCTGTCTCACTCCCCAATGCTCATCCGTCTCCACTTCTCCTTTCTTACCTTCCTTTGTCCTCTCATCAGTCACTTTTCCTCCTCCTTTCTTTGTTTTTTTTACCCACCCTGCATCCTTTGCAAGTTGACACGACATAACAATGCTCTTATTAATGAGGGTCCATGTCCGGCTATGATTGCACCGATGGAATGACATCATGTCACACAATCTTCGAATCACAGAGGGCAAAGGCAGGACGCCGGCGGATTCATCAATCACGGCACAGACATTGAGAAGAGTTTAATAATTTACTGTAACTAAATGGCTTTCTGGTGTCACCAAAGAGGCGTCTTAATTGCAGAAGCGCTCACAATGACACAGTAATGTATGCATTTGCAGAGACAAGTGTTCGTCTCCCACACAAATGAATCCGGGCGTTTGTCATAATTCAAGAGCAGCGTGGCCAGCGAGGCTAGTGAGGCCAGCGCGGCGTGGTTCAGCTCACACGGAGCAAACATACAGTATTTAACCAGTTTAAAAATGCATGTGACATCCCATGTTTGACGATGTACTTTGAGCTGGATCACCTGAAAACACAATCCCCGCTTCCCTTCTCCTCTCTTCTCCTCTCCTCCATCATAACTCAACTCACTTAGAACATAATCACACTCATAAGCAGTGATTAATAACACTGAAGCTTTAATATCCCCTGCATCACTGTGCAAATCATTATGCAAAGTTTGTGAGGTTGTGCCCGTGTGGCTCAAAACTAATTATTTCAAGTGAAATAATTCCACCCATTGCTGTCGGTAATAATTTTGACCTCAGACTTTGCATCCATAAATATGAACAATGTCGACAGCGCCATAAATGTTTCCGTCTGACTCAGCCAGCTGAGTGTGTGTGGTTGTGCGTGTGTGTGCATGCGCGTACGTGCACCACCGTGGGACACACAAACCCGGTAATCTGTGCTGTCGGGTGAAAGTTAAGAAAACTGTTCTTACTTAAAGATCCTCCTATTCGTTTGTTTACCCGGTGAGGTGGTGAGAGCTGCCTATAACTCAGGAGCTGTAAACCTTCTGAGTCCTCACCTGGAGTTCAAGCCGAGCAACATCACATCCGGAGCCAACGTGATTTACTTTACCTTTCACATGGCAACAGCATATTGTGTCATTATGTGTGAGGGCGCGTCTGATTTACGAGACGTTTTGCGAAGCAGCGTTTCACCATGCTTAAGGAGCTGCTGGTGTGTAATAACAGGCTGAGATATAATTACCCACTAATAGCGCCGCTGTTCTCCAATCACCCCGGCCTCTGCCTCTCTGTGTAATGGCCGTGATTTACTCTTAAACAACACACTCATGGAGGAAAACACACATAAAGACACATTACTGTCAAGGGGCACTGCGATGTCGGCTGGGCAAGAGCGATCCCCTCGACACCCCGTCTTTACCATCGACATACAGAGCCGCTGAGATTGTTTCGTGCTTGCGTTCATACTTCTTACTGATTTGTCACATTGTGTCCTCCTTTTTAACCCCTTCCGAGTGGCATTCCAAAACAATTTCATTGCAATCCTCTAACATTTATTGTCCATTTATGTGGCAAAAGAAGGGTTTTTTTTTCTCTGCACATGCTGAAAATTGAGAATCCGCTCATGATCTACAAAGACAAAGGGAGAAGTGTTGGAGTTGAAAAGCAAAGGACAAGCTCAAAGGGACAAAAAAAGTTTTGGTCACACAGGGCAGATAAAATTAATTACCCACTAGAAGGAATATTTAAATTTATTGGGAAAAATAAAAAGTGTGGCAGGACATCAATTACTTTGGCGTTAAATGATTTTCCATTTACAGGGACGACAAACTAATTTAACACCGTTTAGCTCAAACAGGAAAATGAGAAAACTCTGGATTAAGGCCCAGAATTAAATGAAGTTACACACTCCAACTGAAAACGAGCACTAAGAGAAAATTGAGAAAACAAAGATGGCAGAGGAGGAGTCGGCAGACAGAGAGTGGGAGAGACAGGAGGAGAGAGGGAGGAACGGGAGGACGGCTGAAGAAAAGCAGCGAGCAGTTAGAGCAGGGTGAAGATGAAAAGGCAGACTGATGCACTCCAGGACACAGCAGCGGTGGGACCCGACACTGCTCACAGAATTTCTATTCCCACTCAGAAAATACACTCAGGCAATGCAAATAACGAAATGAGTCTCTTTCATGTGCCGGGTGTTGAGAACGAGGGAGAGCGCGATCGGGAGGAGAGAATCACTGTGAGATTCAAATCCCAAACGTTCCAGCTAAGCAACAAGCTGTGGTGAACCTAGACAGAGGAAGTGCAGCTCTGACAATGCTGGGGGGGGGGGGGNNNACGACACACAGGCCGTTTTGTCATTGCGAGATGTGAGTATGTAACAACTGGGCTTCGTGTCCTTACATTTTCAGAGTTTACTCACCGACATCTGATGACAACAGCCCTCTATTCGAATGGAGGGCACTTTTGGAATACAGCTCTCTATTCGCCTCGCTGACAAAAATCCCATATTCTACACATCTGTACTTGTTATCCCACAATCAGACCCCCCCCTAACGAGGTGACGATGAGGACAGAAGCCGTGGTACGAACGCCTCGGGGGTGATGCATCCATGCCGCATGCTCCGATATTTCATGGCGGAGGCTGCTTCTCATTCACTAAGCAACACTGAGGGTCAAGCGCACACACATGCAAATACATCCACGCTCGTGCAAAAAAAAAACTGCACAGTTCTTTCATATGCAGATGATGAGCTGTCTGCAATGATTAATGGCAAAGGAGGATGACCTGCTAACTCCCACGGCAAGACTGGGCTGCGCTTGTTTCACACACACACATGCGTCGACAAATGCACGCATGGAAATTCACTCCGATACACACGAACACGGGAAATGGGTGTGTCAGTATTTTAAGGGTCATCTGTCGGTTGTAAGGCTGTCACCCAAACATCCATCTCCGTAGTCATTTTTTTTAAAAGCTCGCCATAAAGAGGAAGTGGGAAGTTGACCGCCTCTTATTTATTCATTGTCAGTACTCCCATGCCTCCCGGCCTCGACACCCACCCCCCCCGTTACATCTGGTCTTTGTTTCTTTTAAATATGTAAACACTTTCGATCCACATCAAATCACGTCCTCTTTAGCATCTGTCTTTTTGGATGCTGCATCTTTATCTGTCTTTATATCTCACTTTGCAAAGCTAATGAGCTTCCCGCAGCCAAGCTCCAAACAAGTCAAATAAATGGAGTGCGAATTCTCCCCAATGAAGCAGATGGGCAATTGGTGGCTCCGCCTGGCAGTGACTTCACACTGTCGGACCAGCAGGAGTGGCTCTCGGTGCTGCTGGAGGTGCTAGATTGGCTTCGTGGTGGATATGCGAGGATATGAGAGGCGCCATTCAAATCGATGCACGTTTCCTGGCGTCATTCAAGAATTTATATGCACCATTTGACATCTGGTCAGAGGCAAAAACACACTCCACGTCGCACTCGTCCCACAACCGCCCTTCAGGATAGGATGCGGGATCTACTTTTGGTCAAATTATTATCGATAATCGTGGGGAAAAAATAAGAATGATATTATCACGATATCTAAAAAAACTTAAAATAATAGGGCAATCAATGAAATCGATCTTTAACTTTATCTATGATTTTTTTTTTCTCTTTTGGCAGATTAATTACATTCAAAATACCTATCTAAGGTGGTAGAAAGACAATATGAAAACATAAACTGTACAACTGCATACAACAAGTGCAATTAAACTAGTTAACTTAGCTAGTTAAAAGGTATCCAGATGAACTGATAAACAGAAGATCCACAAGGTGCAACATCTGCTATGACTACAATATGAACTGACATAAAATCTTTTGTGGATAGCAGTGGGTACAGAATTTGCGTGCAACTGAAGAATGACAACTAGCATGGAATAATCCAATGTCTACTGAATAATCCCTGACATATTTTTCGTTTTCCATTCTCTGCCTATGGTGCAGAGCGGAAGAAAACAGGGGCAGATTTAGAACACACACAGTTTTCAAGTGGTGCTGGATCACTTGCACGATATTAGCATGTGTGCATTTTTAACACGATATTGAAATTTCATTATTTAATACCCCGATTATTGTCAATACCGGTATATCGCAACAGCCCTATAGTGTGGACCAAAACATTATTCAGTGCAATGCAATGAACGCTGCTTATTACCACCTTTCTTCCCCGACAGTAAATTGAGATCACCGGCCCACCTTTTCATAGAGTTAGACAGTTGCCTCGTCAAATTAATGAAAACATTCTTCTTGGAGCTGCACGCCGCCGTAAGGATGCACTTTCATGACTCGATATGTACGCACATAAAAGGCATCCACAGGCGGATCATAAAACAGGCATGTGTGTGCACCGCAGCTCACTCCCAGCGTTAATGAATGCACTGTGCAGAAGCCTAATGTGCTCTAAGGAGGTGATGCTATTTGATTTTTGCTGAGGGAATTTATAATTATTGCCACTCACTGTATACTTTTTGATTAAACAGAAAGAGGTTGGTTTAATTTAAAATTCATAGATTAATGTTTATGGTGCATTTTTTTTCTTTCTGCTCCTGGGTTACTTTCTGTGTGTACATGCGCGTGTGTGTGTGTGTGTGCATTCTCAGACAGATAATGGCCTTATAAGCAGTGATCATTCGCCCGCTTGTGTAGAAATTCAATCTATACCAGATAATTTGGAGAGCGGGCCCATTAAGGACTCATATTTCATGTGGTAATTCTTAAAACCTGCCACAAACCTATTGGAGCATTAGCTGGTGTTATTAAAAGGCCGTGGATGTATGGGAATCTGTCAACATCAGCATAATGCCTCTGTCAACATGTTTCAAGAGAAGGCCACACAATGGTGCCATAAATGATACATCACAACGGTACTGACAGCTCAAGTCGGGACCTCATACGCTTTGTGCTGCTGAATGATCCCACGCTATGTGTGTGTTTGTGTTTATGTGCGCCCGTCGTGCTGTATTCACCCCTTCATCTCAACGCCATCCTCAGCCGGGCCGCCGAGTGTGACGACTCCACCGCGATCAGCCATTGGCCGAGATGGCACATCCATCTCTGTGTCTGCCAATCACACTGCCATGGAGACGGCTTGGCAGCAATGTGGCGGTGGCAGGGGTCTGCGGCGTCTTTGCCAGGAGGAAGCTGTGTATTAATATGGGTGGCGAAAGTTGCCAGTGGTCAGGCGGAGAGGGGGATAAGAGACTCTGTGTGAAAATGTGGCGTGGAGAGTTTTGCCTCTTGAATGAAAAAGGCGGTAAAGGACACCAGCGATCTGCTGAGCTACAGTGTATGTGTGTGTGTGTGTGTGTGTGTGTGTGTGTGCAGGTGTGTTTGAGAGGATTACACCCGTACATGTTTACATTATGATGTTTTTTTCTGAGTGCGCACATGGTGACCACGATGTGAAAAGCAGCATTTGTGTACAGATGAAATAGCTGTTTGTGCACCAGACTCTCAGAACCTGCCCATATGCATACATCTGCGGAACAATTGCTCTTTCATTTAGGCTTCCATTATATCTCACAGCATCCGTCATCCATCATCCATAAACTCCTGAAGGCAAGGCCACACATACAGACACCCGCACACAGCACAACAAAACACAAAGCTGGAGTTCATTGTAGGAGCTGCCATTATGGCTCTAAACAGCCAGCCAGGCAACAGAGAGAAAACACTGTAGAAGACAACATTCAGTACATCTACGAACTAAAAACTTCATTTCAATTTGGAAAAAAACCCCCAAAAAACCCAATATGTTTATTGCTTACTCTTCCTTCTTCCAGTCATCAAAACTACAAGTCATGCAACCATGAATGATAAATGGAGTACAGAAATACTACTGGAGCGTAATTTACCCCCCCGCACTAATGTGTCATAATTGAAATGAATGTTGTGTTGAGTCGAGGGAAGTGTTGTGTCTTTTGGAGCCTCACAATGTGTGATAGATGAGACTACCGTGCAACCCAGCAATCCATCTCAAAGGCATGTTTGCACACTCACAGTATACTCAAACGCATATTCAAGTATATGCCTAATATGTAGAATATTCCTGATATATTGTTGAAATCCCAGTTAATCTGACTGAAATCTGTGTCTGAAAATTGTTCAGTCGGATTATCTATCATAATTGAAAACTTTCCATTTGGAAAAGAAAATGAAAGGTCTGACAGGCACACCCAGGGGTGGAGAAACAAGAGAATCGAGCCCAACACTGATGCAAATTCGTAGCAGTTTAAGTAATTGCTTCCTGTTTTTAGTTCTCTCTGCCAATATAGTTTTGATTCATTTGAGTTGAAACAATCATCTGTTTCTAACTACTTTTCCTTTAACTTTTTTTTCACATTCTAAGATCTAAGCCATTTATTTGATGGGCACAGTGTGGTGTAAAAGTCATATAAACAACAGAATTTCCCTTTCCCTTCCCTTTAAGTTTTTAATCAAGTCAAGCTGGGATGCCAGGCCCGATATAAAACCCTAGCTTAAATCCTGGCTTAAGATGTGTGTGTGCGTTGTGTGTTATGTAAACCACCAGGGTGAAGTGTTACTCAAAGGCCTAATTGGAGTGACACAGTGGTGCCTGCCGAGTGCTGCTGGAGTGAGGCCTGTGGAGCAGCAACCGGTGGAGGACAGACAGCTCCACGCCCCAGGAGGAGCATATCACACTGGGTGGCAAAGTCACTAACCCCCCCCCACCCCACCCCTTCCCACTTCCCCCCTCCCCTCCAGTCCTTGGGCACCCATTCCTTCTCCCGCCATCCATCTGTACGTCCATCCATCAGTGAAAGCCATGAGCGGCTACCTTCTGTGGGTGTGTGTCATTGCAGCTTGGCAGGCACACACACCACAGCTTTACCGGCAGGCGCCAAGGCTAATTTGATTTTTAATTCAACGCGACTCCTCGACTAATAGTTTGAGCCGGAGATTAATTAATCTGATTTGACTTGTGCTAATTTCTTGCACCCACACATCAGCGCTCCTCACCCGTCAACGCGGCAAACAAACAAACTGGTGCGGCTGTGGTCTTGCGGGCTCTGTCCTGACACACATGTTGGGGATGAGAGAGAAAGACCTGGGGCGACAGGTGGAGAGCCAGCGGAGAGCCGAGGGAGAATGAGGGGTCACGCCTGCGCTGCGTGCGTGCGTGTACGGGCACAGTGTGTGTGTGTATTTAAAGGTTTTTATGGAGGCTGGAGCCGAGCCTGGCCTGAGAGGAGCGCTGGGAGGCGATTAACTAATCACGACAACAGCCTGGTTCTCGTAAGGAGGGCGAACACAGAGAAGGTCATCAACTACTTTCACTGCAAAAATGTGGGTCAGATTGGATCTGGGTGTGTTGTTCAGCGATAACTTCTACATGTCGTGAATAAAAAATAGGCCAGGTGAGGGACGATCTGTTATTCTTTGAAGAGGGGTGGATGGCCAGATCCCATCAGGTCCCTTCTGGAAAAAAGCCAGGAGAATCACCGTGCTTCCTCGTCTCGCGGAGCCAGAGAGCACTTCCACTGTTCCAAACTCCCTCTCCACAAGGGAACTTTAAAAATGAATAGACCTCAAAGTGCAGCCTGGATGGCATGCACTTTGTGAAGAAGACTTTGTAAAATCACTTTCCCTCAGTTTGCACACCAAACCCACAGCTGCCCACACACTTGCAAGGTGCATCTGGAGGTATGGAATATGAGAAGTTTTACATCACAACACAACAAAGACAAATTTCAAAGTCAGCTTGCCTCTGAGTTGAAATGATGCAAACCCACTAGTGCTCACAGAAATGTGTCAAAGGGAGCAGTCTTTGAGGCAAAGCTATCTCTGTCTTTATTCTATCTTTATTTTTCCCTCCCCTTCCGTTCTTTCTGGCATGTAACCAATCTTTCTGCGTGGCAGAAAATAACTCTTGCTCTGCTGAAGAGAGACCACACATGGGAGAAGCAGCCTACGCCTGCTGCTCTCTCCTGAAGAAGAAAAAAATAAAATAAAATAAAGAAAACCGGCCAACATCACACACACCACTTTGAAATCTCTATCGCAGCCAGTCCAGCTCCCGCTTTCCTCTTTCTGCTCGCCCGATCACCCTGGACCTTTTGTACCATATATTTGCATGCAGGAGAAAGGAAAAAAGCACTCAAAGCTCAGCATGTGCATTCTACACATGTTTTTCACCCACAAAATGCATATGTAATCATATACATATTCGCAACCCTTCACTCACACACGCAAATACATGCACATATGCATGAATGCGGACAGAAAACACAGAATGTGCATGTAAGTACACCTTGTGAAGCAAAGGGAGTTCAGAGAAGGGACTGTGTTTTCCAAGAGAGCTGCTACACACGAAGTGAACCAGTAAATTCTCAGCTACTCCAGCACATCACACCTGAGCGGCGAGACCTACTCTGCTGGGATGTATGGAAAAGGCTAATGCACTGGTCCAGAGACCGCGCTGGATATACCTTTAATCAATAATGGATGATGTTCTATTCTCTTTGAATTCTTTGAAGGTGGGCTTGCTTTTCAATTCCAGACAAAGCTCGCTGCGTGCACGGAGCACATGACTTGCGATGCGTCATTGCCAGAGCATTCCGCGGGACTCTGAGAGCACCCAAATGTTTAGCCACCTGTTAGCAGCCTCTAGGCACTGCGAGATTGGTGGGGGAGGACAAGCCAGGCGGCGGGAGAGATGGAAGAAAGACTCAGTCTGGGCATGACGGGGCGGGAATGTCCTGTGCCAGCAAAGCAGGGAGATTTACAGCGAGCGGGACCAGCTGATCTTGGGTCTGATCTAACGCGGCGCCACAGAGAACACAAATCACCTCCCATACATAACACTGCCCCTGACAACTCATTTCATCTCGCACACTAATGAATCCATCATCAGGAGGGATCTGCCTGTGGGTGCCTCGGCCGTGAGCAGCCAAGGAGTAATGGCTTGGATAAGTCGTCGTCATCATCATTATTAAAATCATCAACACCACCACGGCTTCAAGCACCACCTCGCCTCTGCTCGGTACAGAAGCAACAGTTTGGGACTGCGCGCCGTCCTTGCAGGAGTTGCAAAAAAAAAAGAGAACTTTTGCAGTGTTCAAGGTGATTATAACGATGAATGTCAGAGCAAATGTGTCACAGATGTGCATCCTAAGTGTTAGAATCAGCACAAGTGTGCGTATGTCAGTAGAATTTGAATGTGTTTTGATATGAGTGGAGAAGTCAGTGCGTATGAGAGCTCTTACGGTAGCGAGCGACTGTGTTGCGAGAGTGTGTGTATGTGTGTGAGTGTGCATCGACGTGCGCGTATGACGGAGTCTAAGCGGCACAGTCAGGGAGCTGTCAGCAGAGAGCCAGGGAGCAGGCTGATCACAGGGAAGCGGTGCGTTTGAAGTCTCCCAGGGACTGACAGCTTCTCTCCCCATGGGAACCCTTTCCCTCGCCCCTTCTCTTCTCCTTGCACCACCCTTTTCTCTGTATCATTTCTCTTTATCCTCCATCGCTTCCTTCACGGCACCTCTGTAGTGAGAAGATGAGGGGGTATTCGGGAGAGGGGCGGTGCAGGAGAAGCACACTGCTGCTCTCCCGGGACTGTTAGTGGTGTGTTGGAGTGAGTGCCGAGGCTCCAAAAACAAGGCTTTGTTCAGTAGGAAACACACCTGTGAATGTTTCTCTGTAAATACCTACATGATGAGCTGCCATCTCTCGTCAGGAACATTCTGGCTGACATTCAATCTGGCTTGGTAGCAAGAGGGCACCCGCGGCCGACCTTCGGCGTGAAGATGGATGAGCGTGCGTAGATTTGAATACATAATTGTGCATAATCAGCCCATTCATAATTGTGTGTTCCTCGAGGTTTCTTGACTCCTCGAGGCCCGAGGAATGTGTTTGTGGTGTAATTACACTTTAGGCTCACACACCCCCTTTGGCCTATCCTCTGCAGGTCAAGGAGCAGGGGGATTTCATCACTAATCGGGTTGTGTGTTAGCATGAGCCCATCCGTCATGGGGACGGAGTGTCGGCTGGATGTCCCCGTCACTAAGCTGTCCGTTTTGTCAGACAGCCAGATCCATCATATTGAGATGGGGACTGATCCTCGCGAGCAGAAGCCAAGCGCCCTGCAAATACATACAAATATGCAAATTAACGGCAAAATAAACATCACCCAGCAAACGAGCCATCCATCAATGACCGGTTTCTCAGCGGCTCAGCATTGGCACGGCAACACCAATCAGCCACTCCGTCAGAGGGAGTGATGGAACGCCATCCTCGCATCCTCTTGCTCCTTCCCCCTCATATCATTCACATACTGTCTCCCTCTCACTTGTCCCTATTTGCCATTTTTCCAATTTTCCCCTCTCACGCTGGGCTCTCTCTCATTCCTTTAATCTCATCACTTTGTCAGCCCTTGTGTTGGCATTTTCGCCAATCTATTTCCCCTCCCCTGCATTATTGAGCCTCTCTACTTTCCAGGGGCCTTTGTTCATTGTATTTCTAACTTAGAGGGAGACATTTAGAGTGTGTTTGTTTTCTGACGGATGATTTTCTGATGGGAAACATTTTGCCATTAGCGAAGTGACACAAATCAGACCGCATGTGACATTTCTTTCCATCAATGTCCTCGTCTGTGGGGACCAATACAGAATCTCCTCTTTGCTGTGCGGCACAACAGTGAGGAGCTCTTATGTAAACCATCTGAGTCAAATGAATAAGAATTACGACAATGTACGTTTGTCATTTTTGTCATCGTAAAAATCTTAGTTGACGCCAGTTTGAGAGAACTGTGTGAGTTCCATTCAGAACGCCAAGAGGTTGGAATGGAAAGAAAGAGCTCTCAATGGAATAAAAGTCAAAGGAGGGAAAAATCTGTTGAAATTCTCCGGCAGCTGAGTCAGTTCAGACTCATGTTGCCTCCCTGGCAGCATACACAGACGTCCCCTTCGAGCATGTTGCACAAAGACACACACATACTAGATCTAAACGTGACACTAATAAAGCATGCTGCCCCTAATGAGCACTTAGGCTGTCAAAGTCACCTACACAATAGACCAAAATAAATCACTTTACACACTCATCCATTAACTGTATGTTGTAACTCTATAAACCCGCAATGACACATTAAGCCATTCGCCACTCATTGGCACCTTGAACCAAAACCATTCCCTCCCCAACTGGTCCATCAGGCTGCTTATAGCCACCTTTAGAAAAACCACAGTCAATTTACACCCCCACGTTCCCCCGGCTCTAGCAGCCCTGGCTCCCAAACAAAACATTGTTTTTAGCTCCAGTTTGTCTGATTCTGCACCAGCCGTAGCAAAGCAATTATGGCATCATAACGCTCTGTGGTTAGCCACCCGGCGGCGAGTAGGGGGATCCTTTTCCTTCAGGCGGTGGAGGAAGGAGCCTAGAGGGGCTGGAGCCCCAACGCCGAAAATATGGCATTCTTCAGACAACCCCTGACTGCCGCCCCAATTGCTCCGTCGCACTTCAGCTAATTCGACAATGAGTGGGTGTCGGATTTTGACGACGCAGTAAAACAAAAAAAAATCAGTCCTTCAAAGCTTCGCACTTTTATTACAAATGTAGTGTGAAGTGTATTGTTACCAAGAAGGAAGGGAAGCCAACAAAACACTCTTCTCTGTCTCTACATTGTGGCTTTTAAGTGAGTGTGGGTCTCCATGACAAAAGAACAAAAATTAAAAAACAAAAGGCTTGGAACAAAAGTGTGTATATTTGCATGCGGTGTGGTCACACACAAATACATGGACTAGATTTATGAGTTTCCCGTAAAAAGCAGCAAAGGGAGACACGAATGGCCGAAGGGGAATTCTCTCAGCGGAGGCCAGTGTGCCGTCATCCTGTCTGCTAACTACCACAGCTCTGACCACACCAACCGCCAAACATTCCCACACCGAGATCGCAAACACCAACCTCTGCGCTGACAGCCCTGACCTAATCTGTTTATTCACTCATCTTCCGTCAGATATTCTTCTCCTTTAAACCACCCGTCTTCCCTATATTTCTTCATTTCTCCTCATCAAAGCAAAAATAAAACATCAAAAAATATCCTTCTCTTCTTGATTAAGTTCATTATGAAAAATATTCAGCAATTGTGGTTCAGCAGTGATCTTCTCTCTGTGTGTGCGATCCTGTGGTGGCAGAGCAGTTAAGTGCAAGCCAGTTCCCGCGTCGATACATCTGTTAGCCACATGCTCCCCCCGCCAGCCGCCGCTCCGACAGCTGTACACAGCTGGATTGTGTATGTGCATTTGGGTGAGTGTGTCTATGTATCCCTTTATCACATTTCTGCTTGTGTGTGAACGTCTCTGTCTGTGATTTGTGTCCCCAGCATGCCTCCATTAATGGGAATTAGAGACACGCCCTATTTTAGACATCCTGCACGAAACACCAGGATTGTTGAACTCCCTCAGCGAGTTGCGTGACCTTTGCGTCCTCAGAGATCCCCTTATACTTGTCACAGCAACAACGCATATCGTCATATCATTGTTCCACAACATTATCTCCAAAGCATTACCCTCAGTCTCTGGCGCTCTCAAGCACAGCCATGTCACCAGGTTTCGATGAGCTCATTCACGAAGGCCCCTCCCCTATCTCCCTGGGAGCATCTCTTTTCGGCCCCCCAGAGTTCAGAGCCCTTCGTTCCAGATGCGACACCCTTCCATGGGCTGTGGGACTGAAAACCAGTTGGGCTGCTGATCTGATTTATCAATCAATGTTCCACAGAAATGGAGATAAATAAATAGATGTGAGATGAAGCAGGAAAATCTCAGAAAAGCTCAGCCCTCTTTGGCTGAGGACTGACGGAGTGAGACCTGGATGGCATCACTGCTTAGCAGATTACACATACTGTAAAGGGAGGCTTATTTAAACAAACACTTGTTTAAATAAGCCTCCCTTCAGACCCAGGTACAGTTACAGGTTTACGAGCTAGTGCCTCAGTCTGCAAAGCCTTTTCATGAAAGTTTCTAAAATACTGAGTGAAGCAAGGATGACGTAGTCTTTGCTTGGATGCCTCCCCAGTAAATGGGGCTGCCAAGAATGAAGACCTGCCCTGGTCGGGGTGAAGTCAGCATCTGAAGAACAGTGGAGTTAGTCAGTGTAAGTAAGCCCGCTGGGCAGCAGTTCTGGGCCAGTGGCCCTGCTCCCTGAGGAGTTCTTTATGGCTGCTCCATCGCCCCTGGAGAGCCCCAACCCCTGCACACAGGGGCTCCATCCGCACACATTTCATCTTATGTCTAAAACTTGATTGTGTGACCAGATTTAGGTCATACTTTAATTAGTCTCTTGTTACAAAAAGTAGCTGAAAATATGTTTACATGAAATATATAAAACCAAATAAAACTATTTTGCCAAGTGCACAAAATAAAGACGCTCTTCAGACGAAAACATCCAGACCAAAATGCTGACATTGTTTTGTAAATGACAAATTCAGAATAAAATGAAACGCACACATCACAATAAATAATGACAGAAAAGATTACTATTAGTAAACATTTGACCTTTCGCACGGCTCATGAAGACGAATCGCCAGCTAGTCATGTTAAAGTGTCTGTGTCAAATGGTGAATTCAAATGCTAAAAAATTCCAATGCTTATTCATATGACATATTTCTTCCTGAAATGTACTCGATGTGCTTTTCATTACATCATTTTCACATATTTACAACCTGATTGTGGAGATGCCAAGGTTCCAACCTGATGAGCAGGGTGGTACCTTGGCATAGCAGCATCCACCACCAGTGTGCGTGAATGTTTGAGGGTGAATTTAGTATGTAAAGCACATTGAGTACCAATCATGTAGAAAAAGCAGTATAAACGACCCATTCATCATTAGCAAAGAGCTACTGGACATTTAACCAGCCAACCTGATGCTCATATGTTCCTCTTTCCTGCAATTGGGTTTTGACCGCACACCACACAAGCCATCTGTGTTCATGTCCTGTCCTGAACTCCCATTCAGTCCTCCGTTTTTATTCTCTCCAACATCAATGAAAACCAGGCTGGCCAAAGCCACGGCCACATCATCCCCACTCTTCATCCATCATGGCCTGTTACAATAGAAGCAGGGAAGTGGTCTTACACTCATTCTGGGAACGGATGTGGATCACTGAGCTGGGTCGTGCGCCCTGTGAAACTCCATAGTCCCAGCACGAAGACACAGTTCCGAGTATCTGAGGGTTTGTTTGTGCTAAAAGGCGAAGCTGAGTTGAGCGTGTAATAAAGCGCTTGTATTGGCAGTAGCAGCGCGGGTGCGGAGGCCACTCTAAACAGCCTTGGGTGGTATCTCTTGAAGACTTACCAAAGCCGAACGCAGCCGGAGCTGGAATTGGAGCAGACTGGACTGGTGTGGAGGTGTAGAGGCCAGTCACCAGAAGGCCATCAAAGGATATACTCGTAGAGATGGTTACTGGGGAGACAGCAAAAAGAAGAATTTAGACATAAGGCAACAGAAATTATTTTCACAAAGCAATGGTGAACTTGATATATTATGGTATATTAATAATGCTGTATATCATTAATTTACCACTTGAGTAGGTGGCAGTTGGTCGAAAATCACACTTAGTCAGCGGGTAACACAGATAATTACATGGTGTGAGGACAGGAAGTCTGAATGTGTATACAGATGATATTTCCTGAACATCCCACTGCTAATGAGAGCAGTGCTCAGGTGTTAACACATTAGAATGTAAAGTGACCATTAGCTGGGCGCTGATGACACCAAACACCCTGCAGATAAGGAGAGCACGCTGATGTGAAGGCAGGTGTGAAAGCAACAACTGCACACACACACACACACCACAACTCAAAAGCCAGTTCAACAGGAGGACTTTTACAGTTAAGTAAACAAGAAAACAGTAAGATCATAACACCAGTTTCTCTATGACGGGTAGCGATGATAGAATTTAATGTGGTTCATACTGAAAAACAAAGTGCGTCAAAAGGCCCGATGACCGCATTAGAAAAGACCAACACACTAATTTGCTGTAACCCTCACCGCCCAGCTAAGCCTCGATTCATCACAGGTCACTACAAACCGCAGCAGAGCGGAGACCTGCGCAGAGGTCTATTATCCAGTACAGATCTACAGCTTAGTGTATCCAAAAGCAAGTTTACTATCGATCCACCCAGTAAACAAAGGCCCTGAGTGACGGGACCACAGAGCCAGCCGCATCACTGGAGGAAAAGAGCTCAGCCACTGGACTGATTCCATCCAGACAGATCAGAGCACGGGGGAACGTCTGAGGCTCAAAGGAAGCACACTCTCCCCCAAAAAACGCTCTTTTACACAAAGAGGAGTTAAATCCTTTACAGTTGGGAAAAGGGCATTGTTATTTGTAGAGCATGGAATCCCCCAGCTTTCAGGCGGGAACCAAATGGGAAAAGGAGAAGTCACCCATGGCGTTGTGTGCGGTTTTAGTATTGAATTGCAAAATGTCCGTTTGGTTTGGGGGCGTTCGTTGTTCTGGGCTTGGTGTGGTTCAATGTGGGAATGTGGGCAGAGCAAACTGTGCGGCCCTGTCTCCCACCCTGTCTGTCTGGGTGATACCATTAACACTTCCTCACACGAGGCGTTTCTTTGTATGTGTTTTGTTTACTTATAAAGTCTGTGTATATTGCATTCTTTCAGCTCAACTACAGTACACAACATTAAAGGTCTGTGCAGCAAATACTTTGGAAATACTATTTCTTAAGCAACATGATCCATAGCTTAACTGGGGCATTTTTAAAACATAAAATGAAATGTTATCATAAAGTCAGGGATTATTATGCAAAGTTATTAATGTCAAATTGCTAGTAATGATATAATCAATTAGACATAATTAAAATGAATATTGAAAATACTGTGATTTGTAATGAGTCCTAATAGAAAAGACATTACAATTCAATAAAAAAATAGAAAATTGTATTATTTTGTAATGAGTTCTCTTTCCTGGAATCACTCTAAAAATGCTTTGTGAGGTTCAAGCGAGCGGTTCCCATTCCCTGGCACTGTAACCTGGTCAAGCCTTTGAGCATTGCCAAGTTTTATCATCATGTGCTGTATGTGAGAAGCCGTATCGTGAGAAAGAAAGATATTTTGCTTGGCAACAGATGCATTATCATATTCAATCCATGTTGCTCCGAGCACCTCTAACATCACAATAGCCAGAGAACGCAGAGAGCCATCTCATTCAAACAAGCAATTATAATGTTTTCACTCCATACGTATGTCATCTTACGCTATTTTCCCCTCCAGAATAGATTATCTATTCAAAAGGCCGATTGCAGAGTGTGGTGAAACACGTTATCAGTGTTTGCAACATGGTGTTACGGCCTTGGGTCAATACTACATCATGTATTTAATGGAGTAATGGACTAGATGTGATGTACTAAGTTGGATCCTGTTTCACCAGCCTCCCAACATATAATACACTCAACATGCGTTTCTTCTGACCTGTATCACCAAGGTTACACACACTCCATTACTCTCGACAGACACGGGCATATGTGTTTTACACACACTTTGCATGCACACAGACAAAAGATTTTTTTCCCCCATGCCTTTCAATTTCTCTCCACATCCAACTGCTTGCACCTTTCTTCCATCCTCTGCCTCAGCTCACGTTCCCTTTTGAGGAATCGTGGTAAAAATGCTCTCTCTTGCACTTTCCCCATCTGCTGTGTTCTCATGCATTTTCTTCTCCCTCGCAGCAGTGTACCTCCACTCTTTTTGATGTAGAGATGGAGACGGGGGGCGGGGATGGAGGAGAGGCAAAGCTGGGGGAACAAGGTTACAATTGAAAAAAAAAAAACGAGCGAAAAAGGATGGCGAGATCGGGGGTAGTGGAGTGGCCCATGGAGAGCCGTGCTACCTGATCAATACAAATGCAAGATCTAAATTATTTAGACCTCTAACACTCCTCTCTCACTTGCCTGTGGAACACATCAGATGAATGAGCCAATCAGATCAGATCAGATCAAATCCAATTACCTGTGGGGGTACTTTATACACACACGCACACACACACACACACACACACACATAGATCTAAAGCAGTAGGCTGGCGGCCTTTGATGGTAGCCTTTAACATTCTTGTCTATACTTCATTTCTGAATACCGTTCACTCGGCCAAGAGGGGTTACAAGCCATGGGGTGGAAGGAGGGTGAACTATTAAAAACACTCTTCATCTAACACATTAGCAGGTTCTGTGGGCCTGATTTGCTCATGTGTGAACACACCAGGTATAACACCGCCTGAGTCCAACCCAAACATCTGGCCTGAATCTGGCCTAAGGTTTGCCTGCCATGACACTTAAGAGAGATAACGTACAATGCTAACTGTACTCTCGCTGCATGCCAAAAGCAGACCATTGGCAAAAGAGCAGCAGCAACAGCAGTCTCAAAGTGATGTATTCAAGCACACAATTTGTTTTTATTGAGCATAAACAGAACCTGGATATGTGAAAGCACAGTTAAGCTGACACACTTGTAGTGCCAAATAAACACCAGCCATTCAAAGAATACACATCTGCTTAGTCCAAAGCACATAGGATTGATGACTAATGACAATGACAGAGGCCAATTTGAAATAACGACACAAAATTGATCCACTTGTGCAGGCCAATATTTGAGAGCATGCAGAAAAGTTAACACAGACTGGGAAGCCACAAATCTTTCCATTAATGCAGCCATCTTTGATTGACACGGTCATAAAAACCGAGAATGGAAAAGGATGCACACATAGTACTTATCACATTCTTTCCAAGGTGTCAAAAACTTGTAATCATGTTGTAGCTTAAAGTGTCTGTATCTGTATCCGGACCACAAATGACCGCAGAAATCTGGAAAAATACCTTTGAATGCATAATATTCAGTCTTCTCTTACAATATTGATAGCTAGGTATATAAATAATGCACCTTTTATCAGACATTTTGTATGTTTACTGGGCCATCCATGTAAAACTGAGTTGGGGTCTAGAATAAGGGTGAAATGCAATGTACTAAAGCTCATTGAAGTAAACATTGTAAACCGAAATCCATCTTTGAACCAGTAGGAGGGGACTGACACATGTTGGTCGGTTGGGAAAAAAAAACTGCACACACACATGCACACACATTACTTTATACTTGAACACACCACCAAGCGCATCCATTGGCCCTGAGCCAACATGTAATATTGATGATGAGATGTGGTATGCCTCATTACAGACAAACACAACTGCGCTCCTGCTCAACTATTGATGGGCCTTGAGCTTTCTTCACCATTCTGGATCCACCAGGAGTCATTTTAAGGCACAAAATACTAGACTGCGGCACAACTAGACAAAACATATATTCACAAATTCAATATTCTGTAAGCTGCCGAATCTCTGGGTGCTCGAGGCGGCGCACAGAGCACATAAGCCACAAAACACACACAGCGGTAGCTAGTCAGAGATGGAAAATGGGTCTTCAATGACATACTACTCCACAAAAATGAGATCATTAACATTTGCCTTCAAAGTGCAACATGTATATTCCATTTATTTATCCCAACACATTTATCTTTGTTCAGAACATTTCAGAACGTTTTGTCCATTCCAAGTTTTGTGTTGAAAACCTCAGCTATGATCGTCCCAACACCTGAGTGCAGTTAAACATATCCTAAATGTTCGACCAATAGTGGTAGAAGAAGGCATAAAAAGAGTGCTCAGTTTGTAAAATGTAAAGAATATACACAAAGGGGTAGTTTCTTTGATTTATAGATGAATGTACCAGAGGGAGAGTGGGAAATGGTTTTTGTCCCACAGCTTTAGCCGTGAACAAGCAGATATGTTTGATATATGGGCTCGGTTCATATCTCACTGCTGATTTTGGGAAAATGTTCAACTCGTTTGAATGGTTTACTGTGTGTGCTGGGTAAGCAGTCATATTGGGAACATGAGAAATAGGGCCCTGCGGCGTCCTAAAAGCAACGGCAATGTCACTTCATGGTGGGACAAAGCTGGTCGCCCTGTAGCTGGCAACACTTGGTGGTGTGAGCTCATTCTCAGAAAACAGCATGGAGACGGATTAGACAGGAGCTGGACAGGAAGTCTGGGCACGTTGAGAAAAGACCCGATTTAAGTTGAGGTCCAAAGTCCGCTTCCAGTGGAGTCCTTCTGCGGTTGGCATGGCCTGAACAGCTCCTTTCTGCTTTTTGTATACAAACACATCCACACCCACTTTCATAGACTTTACTCACTTAAACTCGGCTGATGAAAAAACCTTTTGTGGGTTTTCAGGTCCAGCAAGGAGTAGCTAAGTGAAACGGTTCTCTCACTGGTATGCTGTGCAGTGCAATTCACAATAAAGCTGTGGGTGTGTAGCAGTCTTTATTATCAATGAAATCCTCATTCGATTTCCAAGTAAACCCAAGAGGAAGCCCGTTTTAGTTTCCAAATGAATGAATTTTTTTTGTCCTGGCAACAATCTGGATAAAGATAACTGACCATCTGACCCATATCCCACTGGCAGACATACACGTGCCCCAGAGAGGACCAGGAAATGGAGACCGGGCCACAGGGAAGCTATAGCTCCATCTGTTTCTATTGCCATGCCAATGTCGGGGTACCACTTCACTCTCAGCTTCCTCAAATGGCTCAAACTGTCCCTCACCTGTCCACGGCACCACGAGGGATCGACGCCATCCTGTCTGATGAATAAGGGAAGCGAGTGCTCTCCTGTGCTGACATTTATACAACGCACAGACAAACCGAATTCTACAAGTAAATGTTTCTGAATAGTGTCAAAAGACTGTGTGGGAAGTGTGTTTCTGCACATATATGTGTCATGCAGTGTTCCAGTCAGGTCTTAGAGGCATCATTCCATTGCGTAACCTTCTGGCACCATCCTGGCCTGCTGGCACTGCCATCTGCTGCTGTGAAACATTAGAACACAGTCAACCAGCCACCGAGCTTCTACAGGTCTGTTTAATGACAACATCTCAGCCGTGTTCTGCACAAAGGCTGAGTGAAAGCAGTTTATCCCTCGCGACCAGTTTACGGGAGCTTTTTAACCATATTTACCCAGGATTACAGCGTGCAGTTCATGGTTATGATTTCTCTGTTGAGGTTACGCTATGTGTCCCGAGGAGGATAGTCAAAGCTTTCCTGCCTCTCGAGCTTGGCGTCACCCCTCTACCAGCCGTGGAGGAAAAGACAAGAGTGAAGCGGCAGTTCTGTCACAAACATCCTGTTCCTCGCACGTAATCTGCTTCAAAATCACACTTCATTGTGTTGTTCTCAATGTAAGCTTGCGCCTGTTCAATTCATAGGAGTGTCTGTGTGTGTGTGTGTGTATTAGGTGCTTGGACAGAGTGAGCACAGGTGTGTAAGAGATACTGTGTCTCCAGAGCATAGGAGCTCTCATGCTTATGGTATTTATTTCCATTAATTTATGAGTTTGGGATCAGCAATTCATCATATTATTCCCCAAATCTACCATACACTTTTCATTCTTAGCAATTTGCCAAAATGTTGACACTTTAGAGAGAGAGAAGCAAACAGAGAAGGCATATCCACCAAACAAGACAAAATCTTATATGGCAGAACATTTTTTCATCATTTCAAACAACATTGCATGCTCAGAAAAAGCCTGTCACATGGTTTCAACTCAAATGTTGCTCTCTTGACCTGATATTGGCTTTGATAACAAAAATCTCCCCGGGCTTTCAGCATTATTCATCGCTTTAGTGTACGGAAGCCTCAAACAGACCTAGATCACCATCTAGTATTGATCTCTGCGATGAGACTAAATGGTTTTTGATAAGCTGCAGTTCTGTTATCTAGACTTCATCTTTATCAGTCTTGATGAAATCTGGGTATGATGAGGTGAGAGAGAAATGAAGGTGTGTGGCTGCAGAACAACGGACAACACGTCTGAGATCTGAGGCAGCAATACTCTGCAGAATTATTATTGAAAAGGATTTTAAAAACCAGCGACTACACAAAGCATTGAACATAAAGAGGCTATTATTAAGGAAAAGAAGCAACGTTAGTGGTTGCTGCAAAGGGTTATATTGTAATAGGGTTCAGGAACACCATGATTCTTTCCCTCTGTCGCTCGATGACTGCCAGGACCAGAGAGTGAGCTGTCCTTCTGATCAACAACATGTGTTCTGCAGACTGAGAGAAAAAGCTCCAGCCATCCAATCCCGACAAGCAGAGCATCTTTCCTCATTGATCACACACACTGAACATGCTAAAACACTACAAAACGCCAAGTTGTTAAACAAAAAGGACACATCGGAAACCATAAACAACATAGGTGTCAACTTGCGCAGGTTACCATGAAAGATCGCCACACTACACATGGATAAGCCGTTTCTTGGAGAAATCTGAGGAATGCAGGAAAACACTAAAAGCCCAGACGGACTACAAAGCTGTGGTAAGATCCAAACCACAAAAAGTGCTTACGCTGGCTAAAATACACAGCACATACCCACAAATGCAAAATACTCATATATCCATAAGGAGACTGATCATGACATGGTGACCTATTTGCACAGAAACACACACACTCAAACGCAGCCCACACTAAAGCCAACCAGCTGTGAAAGGATGCAGGCACACACTGCAGACGCTGGACAGACAGCAATGCTGTTGCATAACTTAGCTTTCCACATCACCTGCTCCGCTGGGAGCTGCCCTGATAGGAAACAGGAAGGAGGTAATGAAGGACAAGCTGTCAGCCATGGCCATTCTAACCCCACTGTCCCCTCCACCCCCCCTCGCTCTCCACCCCGAGGTGTTGCCTGCAGTGTCCCTCTCAGGGACACCAGGTGACCTGACATCTTTTCCTTCCCCATAGCTGCTCTGTCACCACAACACACCACCTCACAAGTGAGCAAGCATCAGACGTGAGATACAGTATCTGTCAAAGAAAGGACTTTGAGTCAGGAAAGAGTGGAGGTTTACATGAGGACACACATGAGACTCATGTCACAACAAAGTGACAACCTTGCTCTCCCGTTCGACCCAAGTAAAGCAACTTATAATGAAAAAGGCTGCATCACTTTAACAGCTATGAAAGTGCAAAAGCAGTCTTTGTCTTTGCAGAACAGAACAGCCACTCACAACAGCACACTTTTTCGGACACCTGAGCTTAACGACTATGGTGCAAAAGAACGCATGATCTTTTGGAGATTTGGCATCCAGGGAGTTAATATGATCAAACTGAGGGCAAAAGTATTTACAGCTGTTATGAACCGCTGCAATTCAAAGTATTCTCGGAAAGGCTTGCTGTCATCGCTGCATATGCTTTTGGATCCGCAATAGTCTCTATGATGTGTGCACATTTTTACATGCAGGAAATGATGCACTTGAGCACGTTGAGGGGAAACATACACCCCTGATAGCATATAAGATTGCCAATAGACAAAACCTAATAAATGTCAGTGTCTTGGAGCTACTCATTCCATGTTTTATTTAAATGACTCACGGTATCTCTGCTGAGTTATTTCTAACAGAGATTAAATTTCCCCAAAACATTCTTTATTTGCATAGTGTGCTTTAAAAATACAATATTCCCCTGACCGCATGCATGTTGCCATTATATGCTGGATTCCTTTGCATCTCCAGCAGTGCGTTTTCTGGGCTCGGTGAGGCTCATGAGATGACAGAGAATAAGTAAGTAAGGTACCATCAGGTGCACCTGCCCTCCTCTTAACCGTCCTTATGGGCTGACACTTCAAACTGCAGTTTTTATCAGACTATCAACCTTCACAATTGAATTGTTTTTGAACAGATGGCACTCGGTTAATGTTGGACAACAATTGTTATTAGTGTGAAATTCTAAATGCATGAATTACATTTCAACAGCCACACTGCACAAAAGCAAAACAGCTTGTAATTTTATTAGTCAGTTATTTATTCATTAGACATATATAGACAAGGACGCCAGCAACTTTTCAAGCTGAATGAGTTTAATTAGTTAACTACCTGTTCATGTCACATGTGTATTTTGTTGTGTCCGCCCACCGCCCTGAAACATCTGGACACGCCTCCCTTTTGCAAAACCAAACAGATGCTGTGCCTGTTAGCACCAGTTACTCTGTGCACACACATACACACACACACGGTCAGGCTCAGGCTGCTGACAACAGTCTCATCCATGCCGTCACTATTACAGATAAAATACCTTTAATAAATAATGGAACTGCCACAGTACTCAGAGGTGTATTTTAAATCTCGGCGAGTCCTTCTTAGTATCTCTCCCAACCACTCTTCCGGTCTTGTCCCTGCTACGCGTCATGTTACACCCTTATTATTTGTTTTTATCTGTGCATTGCAGCTAAGGAGAATTCTGTATATGGACCTAACCTGAAAGCTGTAAATGTAGAAAAATACTGTGCGTTTTTTGTACCTGCTGCTTTTGAGGAAATGGACATTCCATAATATAATGTAACTCAAACACTGCATGATTTATTCAGCTAGTAATTTCACAATCTTAAAGCAATCCAGAAGTTTGGCAAATTCTGTAGAATTCAAAGACGTCCTGCTAGCTGGAGAGGAAGGCAGGATATTTTGCCACACTATTCCTCTCTCTGCTCCCCGCTCTTTCTTGGCCTGACAATAACATATCTTGGCCAACTAAGTGAAAAAGTACTGACATTAGTCAAAGCCCAATGTAGCTTTTGGGTATGAATGTTTGGGTGAAAGGAAGAGTGGGACTGTGGTGATGAGGGGGGGCTGCGGAGAACAGAAAGGAAGATTGATTTCTAATTAACAAGCTGGTTGCAGTAATGAAAGACTAGATGGTCTCTACTGGCAGTGGATCAATGAGAAGCATTTCCCTTGACATCCTGTCTTAATCACAGCAGATTGGCCTGGTAAGAATGCACTCATTGCTGTGATTAACGCTGTCATGCTTCTTCTATATCCCCTTTCCCATCACCACCTCTTCTCTGTCTTAACCTCTACCTCACACCTCAGCTTTCACACAATGGAGGGATAGCCTGGTGACTTTAGTACTTCTTCGCCTCAAACCCTCGTACCATAAGCATGCATTTCTGAAATGTTTGACACAGTGGCTAAAAAAGAAGCTTTGTTTAAGATAGAGGAGCAACAGAGTTTCTGCATTCATTGTTAGATTAATATTGGCAGTAAAAAAAAAAAATGCATACAAGAAAAGAAAAAAATTGTATACTATCGCTTCAGCTTCATGGACTAGCTTTAATACATGCCCAAAGTGAAATTAATTGTTATTTGATTGATTGAATGTGTTTCTATTAATTTTATGACCCTTTTGTGACTTGAAAGTTTGTTCAGCTGAAACGGACGCAATTAAACAAAGGGTTAAATGAACACATTTGCCACATGTGCCTGATTCAAACCATCAAACTGTAGGTTATTAAAGCAATTAACATATGGCAATTGATGAAATTAAAAAAAAAAAGTCATTTACATCACCAATTAACAGCTTCTGTAATTTCATATTCTCGGGTATTAGGAAATTGAAAATAGACTTTCCCTCACCAGATTGAGGAACAAGAAGCCATGGACACAGATCAGAGTCACAAGAGTACAGTAGATATCTCACTCATACTTCACCTAATCAAAGACATGCTGAAAACCTCGACAGCAGAAACAGTAAAACTAAAAATATATTGCGTTATTTCATTGATGTTCCATTTCCAAAGGGAATGAATGTTTCCAAAAAGATTTCCGGGACTTTTCATTGTAGTTGGCTGGATTTTTCGAGCACTATTGATGGCAGGTTGGGAAACCTCTGAGCAGAACTAAGCCAGCAACGCGGAAATATTGACAAACCCTAAAGCAGTATAAATGCGTTTATCTTAAATGTGGTCTCCTGGGAGAATCTCTGCAGATGCTCTAATCCTGAGTCAGAGCTAACTGATGACACATAGAACTGTGGGGGCTGGAGGTATATCATTTGATAGGTGGGATTTCACAACAGAGCATTAGGGGAATGAGGCGTATTCAGGGACCCTGTGAACACCAACCCCCTCACCCATGCTGTCACTTTCGCTAGGAATATGCGTGATGTGTGCTTGCGAGGGGCTGTGTAATCTGCCTCTGCCAGCCTGCCGTGTCTCTCTTAGGCAGAGTGGGCCTGGCTGTTTGAAGGGGACCGGCGTTGGATGGGGGTTGGGCTGAGGCTAATCCGCCTGTGCCACGCGCCGTGTGCCCAGCACCCAGCCAGTTGCACCATGCCGCCTCCTCTGTAGTGGGTCCACTGGAGCGCTACAAGGCCCTCTGAATGCTATCAGTACAGACGACACACTGCACCCCCCAAGCAGGGATTACAGCTCTCTCAATGAAGGCGCCAGGAGGAGGCTCCAAAGCAAGAGGAGGAGAAGAAGGAGGGAGGAGGTACACAATCGTCCAACAGGAGCTCCATTCTCTAGAAGGAAGAGGCCATCGGCAAAGCTGACACGCCAATCAACAGCGGCTGGGAAACCACCCCGTAAGAACAACACGTCCAGCATGAAGGATGAGGAGGAGGGAGGAAAGGTTTAAAAAGGATCCATCACTTTTCAAAATCCAGCTTAGAGACACTTGGTATTCCTTGAGGGAAATGAACACTAGCCCATTGTTTTGGGGTAGATTTGGGAAGGGGTCATTAGCATGAGTTTGCATACAAGCACAGAGCTCCTCATGTCATATGCAGACATGGGGCTTGGGCGTGTTGGGCATTGTGGATTTGGGAGGAAATAAAAAAGTTTTTAATTATGTGTAGAACCTTTTTTGCGATTGAAAGTACACTTCAAAGAAACTGAGGCAGAGGAAATGGGGAATTAGAAAAAGTGCCAATAAAAACATATTCAAACAGACTGCAGAAGGGTGCGTCCCCTGGGTTTCCCATGTGAAAGCACAAGCAGTAAGCAAAGTGTGGTTGGTATTCACACCCTAAGGGTTTAGAATACGTTGTGGAGGCTCAGTGCTTTTTTTCCCTGACTGACGAGCATGCAGCGACTGAAATACAACATTCTTCATCAAATTTGATCTGGAGAAACAACCAAGAGGCACAATGATGGCACCAAAAAGATTGTGCTTCCAAAGAGGAAAAATTTATATTATGGCAGCCGACATGTTGCTGGAGTCACGCCACGAGTGGAATGGGGTTGTAGCCCGTTCTGTGTAAAAACTCAAACCTCAAGACGCCACAACTGGACACTGGGGAGCACAAAGAGCACGGCGGTCTTGGACAGCGGTGGCCGAGCATCTGCAAACCCCAGCTCGTATTATCAACGGAGAGGCACTCCAAATCAGGCAAACCCCCAACAGACAAGCACTCTCTCCAACATCCTGAAAATACTTACGCCCACTCATCTGCCCACGCATAAAAGTTAGTGAAAGCACAACTCACATTGGCTTGTTAAGAGCTTTCTTGTTTTGGCTGGAAAATGAATCAGTTGAGAAAACCGAAAATAAAAAATGTAAGAGCTCTGCACTGCCTGCCTGGGTAAGACTGACACAGGCGCGCACCTCTGTCTGGCAGAGATCCACTCACTTCTGTCTCTTCCTGCTCTTCCCAGCACACCTGGCACAGCACTGGCATCGCTCTGGCACCCGCTTGGCAAAGGCTAACAGTGTCAGTGTTATTTGAGGTGATTCTCTGTGCTCTGATCCAGCAAATCAATTTTCCAGAAATGTAGCATATAGCAGGCGTTTCAGCCATCTCAATTGACTGGTAATTCTCCAAAACTGAAACCTCATTATGAAAGTATACAGATACAGAAAATGTCTGTCACTGCCATTTAGGTGGAGAATCATGACATCGTCACTGGGAAACACGTTGACACAGCTATTTAGTATCTGACAGGACCAAAAAGACAAAAAGACTTGTATTCACGGTATCATGTCATATCCTGTCGTAACATCGAAACAAAGAATCAAAATAGCCCTATGATCCGGGCATTTGTGTTTAGGCAGCGGAACATCTGACCTGTCTCCATGTCGTGATGGATCACCCACTAAGAGCTGAGTGCTGCGTGCATGGCCAAGCACGCATGTGCGACAAAGGCATGATTCCCAATAAATATCCATTCTCATTTCTCGCCCATCTGCTCCTTCACATAAAGGAAACTGGCATATCTCAGAGAATACAATGCTGCTTAAATGGTTCATCGTTCGATGTCCACAAAGACGGAACACCCAAACACACCCAGAAAGCCCATACAAACAGTAATACACTTGACACACTTCTCTCTACTCAGTGAAGTGACCTATTCAGACAAAGCAGCAGGAGGCTGAGAGGCTGAAGAGCTGCTAAGTTAATGAATGCATGGGTTTGCTCCATTGAAACTGCGAGTTCTAGCTGCATGTTGCTTTTCCTTTACTCACAGGAGAGCCCTATTAGACCATTAGCCCCTATCCCCTCTCCTCTTCCATCACGCTTACCTCCTCTCCACTGTCCCCTGTTCCCCGAAACTGAATGTCTGCATGTAAACTAGGCCACTCTTTTGTTGGTTCACTGACCAATGCTTGCTGCAGCGTAAAAAAATAGTTAAGAGTCTTTCCTGTCTTTAAAGTAGATATGTATTAAATGCTGCCGTTAAGATGAACAGAGACGTATGAGGGGCTAGGCTGGTGAAGAGGGAGAGCAGGAGCAGCCAAATCTAATCACTCTGCGGGGACAGAGCTTCAAACAATGCAACATTGACAGGAAATGGTCAGAGGTCAGAAAGCAGACCCTTAACGTTCCCCACAGAAGTTAAGTGCTTCGTAGGGTGATGATGACATCTCAAGCACTGCTGAAGTCACCACAGATGGATGGCATTTTGGCATTCATTCTAAAGACAGCGAGAATAGTGGGTGCCTGTTCATGAAGACCACTGTCAGGACATCTCGCTGATACGACCCAGTGCGGAGTCAGATAGCATTTACCTTTCGAAAACTAAGGTCTTGCGTCTGTGACCTTCACTTTCACATGACTTACTTCCAGGGCCAACTCAACAACAAAGCACATAAAGCCTCCCCCAACTAGGACAAGCAATCAACTTTGGAGACAGATAATGTCCTCTTCCCTACTGCAAGGCACATTGAGATGTTTTTGCTGGTTGCCAGGAGAGCCGCCAAAGTAATTCCCGGCTAATCTGAGAGGTTATCATGGGAAAAGATGATGGTATTTTGTTGGGATTTATTTATCTCAAAGTTCCCAATAAGAATACCATTTAGCGGCAACAACCAAATCTCCTGGAAATGTTGATTGTTTTCTTGGCCTCCTCGAATGATTTGCACATGAAAAGGTCAGTGGAGGACAGACTGCTCCACTTGAAATGGCCATCGCAGTCTATAATGTCGTGTTATTCTCTGAGAGTGTTTCACCTTTTGTCACTGTTCTTTCATGAGCTGTTTTCTCCACTTTCTCCTTTTGTGACTATGTTTACACTGAACATTGTGTGGTTCTCAACGGAGTACAGAAGTGGTAAATATAGTGAGAGCCACACATCCTACCTGCACGTCACAGCAATGTGAGTATAGGTCAACACAAATGAACCCTAAGCAAAGAGTATGTGTACTCCATAAAATCTATTGCTAAAGCTTTATAAAACCTGATAGACCATTTGGCATTAGACAAAATACTGTGTTTTGTAAAAACGTGTTTGACACACACGGTCATATACTGCCTTTATCGTCTTCATTGCAACCAAAAAAAGGTACAACTACTTGAACATACGAAGTAACCCGATCAATCTCGGTGGCCCTATTTCGGCTCATGCACCTTCATTTTTCCAGCTATTCTCTGTTGACTTGCAGAGGACACTGCGCTGCCATTCCATTTTCTGTTGTTTTTTCTTTCTTTTTTCTAATCATACTACGTGACACAGTGCACCGATGTCTCCACTCACACATCATCCCTGATTGGAAAAAAAACCAAACATAATTTCTAATGTAAAATTACTGGGTTTTTCAACATTGTTGTTCATCTCTAAACCTGAGCACACTTTGTGTTCTGGATTGCTTCGTATAAACACAAGGTTGCTGTGACAAAATGAAAACGGGAATATTTTTACAGTACTTTCAGGGAGTATTAAAAACTGTTTCAAATTGGTCAATTGGTTATTTAGAGGAAAACCTCCCTTTGATCTGCCCGCCTCTCTGGATGTATGTAGGCCGTATCGGAGTGATGGTGGGTTTTCATTTGCCGGGTACAAGGGTTGACCTTAAAGCTTGGAAGTACACAAATCTCCACAAGTCTTTTCATTTACCCTCTTTCGGTTTCCCAGCGGTTCAGAGTGTCTCCGCAGTATTTCTGTTTCCATTCGGTCCGTTATGACCCTGCCAATACGCCCACCCTCTCAAACATTTCACACACAGAGTAACACAACCTCTCTTGGTCATTTCATTCTGATAGCTTAACACAGTAATCTAAGCGCATACACGGGGAGACGCGGCATACTGCCCACACATCATCTTATCACTCAAAAGCAACAGAGGAGATAAAGGCGGTGAGGTCAGGTCAGAAACCCAATTACATAGCAAATTGACCACACAGAATCTTTCTCTTGCTTTGCGCAGAAGGTGTTCCTTGGAGACACTCACCTCCTGTCTCCGTTATAAAAAGGTCTTCCGTTCCCTTTCTTTTTCCTAACTTTCCCCTGCCTCCACTAAGAAACCCTTCTCCACACGCTTTTCTTTCGACAACCCTTCGTAACAACCACGCGGCCAGCATCTCTAATGCCTTCCACCCACCATATCCACATGCGGCTCTTTCAGTGGTTAGATCACACATTGCTTTTTAGAAGATTAAACCAAATGTAATCCAAAACTGAGGTGCACAGAGCTCATAAAAAACAATGAGTAAAAACAATTTTGATCAAAGCGGAGCCGAATTATAAAAGCTCATTTGCAGAAATTAACAAGAAAATGGCACAGGACCTCTTCCCTTGCCATTTCCACCACATTACAAAATATTTAATCTCTTTGTTTTATAGCTTCTGCTCTGGTTGCGGTTTTCAAACAAGCCCTGTATCTACATTTCCAGCTTCAATCTAACACCTGTATACAGCAGGCATCAAACCGCGCTGATCCCCGTTGTGAGAACATGTAAGGACAGATCGAGGTTTGAGAAGATGAGAGGAGAGGGGAGAAAAAAGAAGAAGGAGACAGGGATTGCTCCTGATTGCACAACTGAAGCAAACAGCCAGCCACGTTTCACTTGTTCCCTTGCCATTTATCCCTCCATCCCCCTGCAAACTCAGTCAAAACCCCAGAAATTTAACAATGAGCTGCCATCATGTGCCAAAACATGGAGTGGAAAAAAAAAAGTGAGCAGCTTGGAACCCTGTCATTTTTCCGTGTGAGCCCCGCTGCTGGTATCTTATCTGCTCAATCCTCTCATCGTCATTTAAATCTCCCCCTACTCCATCCGATCCCAGCCGTGGCCCTATTTAAATCTCTCCCTCCTCCCAGTCCACCACATTTCTAATGCTAATTATTTAAACCTCTCTGTGCGCACCATCCCTCCCATCCACCAGCTAGTTATTCAAATCTCTCCCCACCCGCTCTCTCTACACGCTCGGCCCCAGTTAAAAGGTGCTTGACTGAAGGGCTGATCCGGGCTGTTATTTTCAGACGGAGGATAATACAGCTTCCTCAAGACTCCTCGCCCCTCGCACTCCTTTTTTCTGGTCTCGTGTTCTTTTCTTTTCAATATACAATTACACAAACTCTGCAGAACAGATCCCTTTTAAACCAGAGAGGTTTACTTGCCATGACAATCTAATGCGGCTGTTAATGGCGCAAGAAGAATGCAATAAATCCAGTGTTTGCCATATCATATTCAGGGAAATGCAAAGAAAAGATAGGATTACAAGGAGATAACAGCAATATATACAACATGTGTGGATATAGGAAGTGAGATACAATCTGTTATATACAGCAAATGTGCATGAAACTTTTTGTAGTTGCATGGGAATGTGACCTTTGCTGGTCTGCGCTGGCGCACAAGGGTCAGTGTCCCCGATGTTAAAAAAGGAGACGGAGAGTGACTGAGCGATGATGACACTGTTCGGGTTGGTCAACTGGGATCATTTTTCCAGGACCAGGTGCCATGCAGAGCATCAGTGTGGGAAAAGGAGACGGTTAAACAATCTCTTCTCACGCTGGAAGCTATGGTTTACTGACTTATTTATCTTTTATTACTGGGAGCATCTCACCGTTCGTCCAGTCTCACTTGCAGGTTTGTGCACATTCTCTCTCTCTCTATCTCTCTCTCCCTCTCTTTCTCTCACTGTCTCTTTTAGTTGGAGGGATTTCGCTGTGAGTCCAGTGCAGGAGCCACCTACACATGGAGCATCAGGATCAGAGCTCAGTAAAATACAAAAGATGCTCACGACAATGAGCAGAAGTCCCACTCTGCACCTCCACTTAACACACTTATGTAAATGCTGGTTTTCAACAACGGGAAATGGCACAGTACCAGACATAGAAGCCATGGTAGCGCCTCGTGAAAAACACCTGAAGAAAATGTAATTCATTGTAGAGATAGTGAATATTGTTCTTGACTAAGTTTATGCTTCTCCTATCTGTTTTTTAATTTTGCATTAGAGAGCAATGTCAGATGAGCACAGCCAGTCAACGTGTGCATCCGTGGCTAAAACATCAGCTTTTGAAAGTGTAACCCATAAACTTTGCCTGAAATTATAGTGAAAATAAAAGTTAAAGTCTACATTAAAAAAATCAAAAAGTGCACTATAATCATCTGGAGTGTGAAATGAATAATCAAATCAATTTACAATATTTCTTATTGATTCAATATCAACACCGCCACTTAATTTTAGCATGCAACAAAAAAGTGAGAGAAAAAAAAGTGGACACCATGGAAGGTGTGCTCACCTTGGTATTCTTGTCCGGGGGTGTAGGCGGTGGGGTTGCCCATTATCTGAAGGGTCAGTAGCACCTCTCCCCCACCTTCTGCCACCCCGATCCCCTCCAGCTCCCCATGGTGAGTGCACAGGAAGAAGAAGGGATTGAATCGGGGGTAGAAGCTTGCAGGGGGCGCCCCGAAATCCACGCTGCTGCTCCCCAAGACCAGGGCCAGCAGGGCACAGCCCACGGCACCCCCGAAAGAGGCCCGCGCCACGGCCATCTGCCCTCACCGGGAGAGCAACTGAGGGCGTGCAGGTGGGTGAGGAGGTGACGAGAGTGATGGATGGGAGCAAGGAGGGCACAGGTAGAGTTCCAGAGAACCGCTCTTTGGAGTCCAAAGATGAGTTACCAAAAAAAAAAAAAGAAAAGTCCAAAAGTGCGTGTGTGAGTGAGAGAGTGTGTGTGATGCGCTGATATTATGTGATCGTGTGTGGGCTTGGCCGTCAGGAAAACTGTAGAGCTCTGTTGTTCTGCTTCCTCTCCCTGTCCTACCTTCACTCCCAGGGAGTTCAGAGCTTCGCCTGTGCTGTCCTGCTCCGGCGTTTAAATACCTCACCCCCCTCCCTCCGTTTCCCTCTCTCCTCCCACCCTCCCTCCCTCCCTCCCTCCCTCCCTCTCGCTGTTTCTCTTTCGCTCTAACACCAGCTCTCCTTGCGTGCTGTATGTGCTCTACGAGACGGCCTCCCCTCCTCTCTCTGATCCAGCTCTTCTCTCCTCCCTCTTCTCTGTCTATCACTCTTGCCTTTTTTTTTTTTTTGCATTAATCTCTTCCTTCCCCTGTCTTCTCTTTAGCTCTCACTGAAGCTGTGTGTTACTCCATGTTACACTCTATTTCTCTCTTGAGTCCTCAGCTGTTTTATCTCTGTGCATCTGCTCGCTTCTTCATCCCCAACCAGCCCTCTGACAGATCCCTCTCACTCTCCACTCTTTCCTTTGTCTTTTTGCCCATCCACCAGACTGTCTCCTCCTCTCCCACCCACTATCACACCTCCTTTCTCCCTCCCTCTTCCGCTCCCTTCACCTCCCTCTCTCTGCGTGCTCTCCCACATTGGTCGCCCTCCCCGCTTCCAATCTCCCTCTCCCTCTTTTTCCAGCCCCGCACCTCTCCCTCTCTCCTCTCGTCGTCAGCGCCGCTCGGATTTGTTTTTCTTCTTCCCTTCTGTTGCGTTTTGTCATGGGTTTTCCATCAGAATCTCCTTTTCCACAAGATTCTCCAACTTTTTCTCCCCCCCACCCCCCCACCCCCGCCAGAGCAGCGTGCGCCGCCTCTCAGCTCGAGATTAACCCACTGCTACGGTGCGCACACACACACCAGCCATAATGCTGCTTTTTCTCCCCCACTAGGATCTGCTCCAGCTCACCAAATGATGGATAAGCATTTCTCTAATAGCGTGAACACACCCACCCCATCTCCCCTTCGTCTTTTTCATTCTGGAGTAAATACAAAAAAGCATGAATTTGCGCCATGCTCCCGTCCTTTCTCGTTCTTTCTCTACTCATCTATTACTTGGTCTGTGTGCGAGTGAAACACAATATTCCTCCCAGTAGTCTCTCAGCAGACCTTGAGGACACAAAAAGATTAATTTTCTAAGTGCATCACAAATACACTAATGCTCCTAGTGGCGATATCCTCTCCATGGTACAAGGCCACACAAAAAAGCCACATTAGATAAATTATCACGGTAAAGGGAGAACTTAAAGAACTTGCTGTTAACACGACTGAGCATCTCCTCTGGCGTATCTTTTTAGCTGCCTGCTGGGTTTGTGTGGTTAAGAGCCTATTATAGACATAAACACTACCAAAAGCTGTGCACACACACGCACACATACACGGCTGTGTCATGTCCAAACAGCCTGACTGACCCACAGCAGGAACACACAGTCAAGCCACCATGGCCAGATGCTTTCACAGTCTAAACCTAGGAGTGCTTACACACACAAACACACACACACACACACACACACACACACACATGTATACACGCACGCACGCACGCACGGACGAACACACACACACACGAATATTCAGAGAGGCTGGATGTAATCTTAAACAAACCATGCACTGTAGCTGTGCCAATCACTTTATTAAGAAAGATTTATTTTTGGCTCAGGTGATGTAATTCACCTGCCAGACCAGCTGCTACTCCCACACCAGCTCCACTGAGCCCACTCACACGCAGAAACTTCAGGACCTACAGGGATTTGAGTCAATATTGATATTTATGGTGAGTTAGAAAATACAGTCATGAGTCCTATTATGAAATAATCTAAACAAGTGTCATAAATATAGAGATGTTAGTAATAAAAACTAGAAAAATAAAGTCTTTATATAACTGCACGGCAGCAGTCCAAGTAAAACTGTTTCCACACTACCTGTGAACCTCCTGGGAAAACAACATTAGACGTACATTGCTGAAGTGGAAAGCGCGACTGTGGCGTCATAAGGTGTGTTGCAATTTGTGTGTGTGTTTATGCCGGTTTAAACCCGTGTGCACTGCAGCACTGAGAGAACTGAGAAGGAAAGTACAGTAAGAAAGTCTAAGGACCAACGAAAGGCAGCAACTTTTTCTCGGGCAGCGCGTGTCATCCCGCTTGTTCTTGGAGGTCAGCTTGGTGGACCGGCCTGCCGAGACTGAAGAGAAGGGTCACAGGTTATCTCTCTCCTGCTCTGCTTCTCCTCACAAGCTGCACGCAGCCACCCTTCAGCTCCTCATTGGCTTAATTAAGCACTTTTAATTAATCTAACTGCATTAACTCACCGATGAGAGTTCTTTAAAGAGCTAAAGCTAGAATTCTTTATGTCCGGCTCTGATAGCATTTCGCTGTGCTGCCAAGGTGTGGACAGAACCACTGCTGATAATTGACTAAGACAGAATGTCTTTTTAGGGCAGAGGAATTGCACTGTGAAGTTGACCTTTGGCCTGTAAAATACCAAATATGTAGAAAGTGCGGTCAGAATCAGTGAATGAATTCCCGAGGTACAGCCTGAAATGTATTGACTTCAAGGGTTCACAAAATTCAAATCACTTCATCATTGGGTCCAAGTAAATGACAATTCCTTGAAGCTTTTCTTGGATTTACAAGAAATGCACAGATGAACAACACAGAAATATAATGAAACATTGCAGTCTAGTTTCAAAACTGCACCACAAGGTCACATTTGAAACTGTAATTACAGATTATGTGGCAATCATAAAAGTTGTCTGAATGTCTGCAAAACAATAACAAATGAAAAGGGGGAAAACATGAGCCAACAATGACAGTGATGGTCATGTAAACAACTTGTTAAATTCAAAACATAAATTGTCAAAAGGCAAAAATATGCATTTTGCGGAAAGCTTCCAAACCTCATGTCCGTTTAGCTTGTAGACAAAAACTCAAACTCTCGTCTCATTTGGAAAACCTCAAAACAGAACAGACTGCGATCAAAATACAGCCAACGCTCCTCTTTAGAGGTGCATATTAGATTGATGCAGTGGGAATATTGTTGCAATCTGCATATTAAAGGACTTAAAAGAGTCTCTTGAAGAAACAATCTGAACACAGCAACAAGTGAAAGTGAGGTGGGAAGCACACTGAGAAATATAATAGCATTATTTTATTCGTTTTC
>CAESWR010000624.1:510445-530598 GCA_903171835.1 Mullus surmuletus | reverse complement strand
TATCTATTATCTTTTATAAATTGCTAGATATCAATTGTGTAGAAGACTAGGACGCACAGCTCAGTGTCTTTAATTAGCCCCATTACCACAGACTGCTTTAAATCTTATTTCTTTTTGCTAAAGCATTGCTTCAAAGCCTCAGCAATCCAATAATTTCACTCACAAAAACTGGGGAAGGCTCCAGCAAATAAAACTGAAAGATGTCAGTTTATGTTCAAATGTTCCATACAGCTTCCAATCATATGCATCACTGACCAATCCTTCACAATTGGTGGTCTGAACATTTAATGCACATTCAGTCTGCATGTGGCGACGCTGGATTTGACCCTTGCTGCTGCGCTACTGCTTGCCTCCGACCTCCTGCTGTCTCTCCAGCCCCATCTTGTGCAAACATTCAGTTTAGTGAATTCTAATTTTGTATTCCTTTTCTTCACATCTTTTGTCTGTCACATTCTGATGTATCTGGCGAGACTCATTACTTGTACTGTTGAGCCATGCAAACAAGATAAAGTCCATTCCACCTAAATGAAGCCTTGTCTGGCTAAAACCGACTTTTGCGATGGTATTCAGCATCAAAGCACTGACCAGTCTGACTTCGTCTATGCATTTCTTGTTGCCCAGAGTTGTTGTTTTTAAGTGCTACAGTATATTCCGTTGACCATGACCTCAGTTTGTTGCCAAATTACCAGATGACAGCCCTCAAACCAGAGGCCTCCATCTCAACGGGTCATACCAGAATCACATTGGAAGTAATAGGGGTGTATCACACAGCACATTGTCTTATACATCTTATAATAGCAAACAAGGTCACTAAAAGAGGTGTTTGTGTCACAGGCTGGGATTTTTTAAATGTGTTGGCAGATGAATGTTTAAACCTTTTCCAGGCAGAGTTGTTGACCCATGTCTAAATACCTATTAGAGCTTTTCCCATTGCCAACAACAGTAGTTTGTTGGCTTGTTCAAGCATGTTTTTCTTTCCCAATGGGAAAGCCACTATAGGCTGATATCAGATTTTCATTACTAATGGACATGATCCCAAGTCAGAGGGGTTCACTATGACTGTTCAGGAGTATCACAATTAAAGAGTATTAACACACATTTCACCATCTAACTCAGGTACCGTGTAACACAACCAAACCACAAATTACAACAGCAACAAATAGATAAAAATAAAGAGAAAACTGCCAAATCATCAACTGGCCTCCGACTCCTCTGCTGAATAAACAAGCTCCAACCCCAAAAAGACAAATATGTTTGTCCGAATTAACAAACTCTGACAAGGAACATTGCAGAGTTCCAACAGAAGATTGAACACCTGCACAAACATTTCTGAAGCACACAAGACACAGTGGAGCTGGTCTTCGTGCGAGAGGAGCCATCTGTTGTACCTGCAGCCATCTTTATTAACAGCGACACAAATCCCCAAACCTGATAGGCTCTATGTTTTCTTCATGTAGGTCCTGTCCTACATCTATCCCTATTACACCATGGCCATTCTGCAGCCCTTTACCCATGGACCCACACACAATGATACTTACTTAAACACACACACATAGTGTGCGACTTGGGGCAATCGTTCTCCATTATGAAAACTAGGTCAGGGAGGAGTGGGCAAGGGGAGTGGGGCAGTAATTATTTTTTTTTCATTATTAATTTCCACCTCAAGGTTGAACCAGGGCTTTTTTGTCCGCTTCAATCTTCATTTCAGACCCCCTGCATCTACGCACACACACCATCTCCGCCATCATGGCCACTGTCTTTGAAAAGGCTGCGTGCCAAACAAGGCAGAACAGAGGGCGGGGGCACAAAAGTGGAAAGAGCTCAAAGGGATGGAAAGAGTGTGACGGCGACAGAGGGAAGGAGAAGCAGAGGGAAAAGGCAGCAGGAGGGGTTGGATGTGTCGCTTCATCACTCACTGGACCCTAATTTCCACTAACAGGTTGTTTACTCGATACGGCAAATGATAATAAAAGCATGGGTGTTGGAGGAGGGGGAGAAGGCAAGGGAAGAGAAAGGGAGAAAGAGAGGCCCTGCGGGAGCACTTCAGCTGTGATGGCTTGCACACTCCAATTAGTCCCATGAAAAGCCTGCCCCCCCCACCCCCCACCCCCAAAAAGAGTAAATAAAACCAGCCAGGATCACCCCAAAAGCTCAATGCCCCGCCACAGACGGAGGGTTGCAGTCAGCCCCATCGCCCCATCTTTCTTGGGTGACCTACAGGGAACAACCCGCTGGCTTACACTCACAAAAAAGACTTTTTAATGTCTTATGTCGTGACCACAAAGGGCACAGACGTGTTTTTTATATGCATGTTTTGGTTTAGTTACTCACCACACAAATTGCAGAAGGGTTGGGCAGACATTTAATACCGAGCTTTTGTTTTTCAGAGTATCTAATTGCAAATGTGAGGTCTGCATTCACACCAGCGGAGCTACATCAACATTTTCTAACCAAACCTCACTTTAATTCCTCTTTATACACACTGCTGCCACCAAACTTTATTTTCTGATGCATTCAATTTGGTGCAACTGGTAAAACAATGATTATAGATAATTATAGATATTATAATTGTGCAGCAATTGGGTGGCTGATTTATGATTGCAGTTAGAACAAGTGGTCTAATCATACTTAACGGCTTCTAAAAATAGTTAAAAATCAACATGGCGTTGTGATCATAGAATGTTATTCAGTTTTTTAAAACTGTGCAAACATTAGGTTTAAAGTTCAGACATTTTATGTTTTATGAAGACTTCTTCTAAATTCTTGCCCCTTCAGTGCAGCTGCTGCACATCAGCCCCTCGGGGTGATGCAAACCCCTGGTCCCGTCTCTGTCCCTCCAGGTTTATGCTGCAAGTCTCTTTAAGAGGCTGCACTGACACTTTGACAAATGGCGCAGTCATGTAGAGCAAGTGGAGTATTATCCTTTGAAAACCCTAGAATCAACATTTCCCACATACTGCGGTGCTGCTCTTTCATTTCAGCGGCTGACTACCACACTCAAATCTGTTGTTTGGACAAAGTAATATACACTGTCTGTGTGCAAAGTTGATGGGCAGAATCATTTCTTAGCACAACTTTGGCTTCTGGAAAACTTATTAGACATAATTAAATAATGGTCTGACAGTGTACAGTGACTTTCTGTCTGAGAATTTCGCAGTGTTTACGTTACAGTTTAAGGACATATTTACAAGGTGCAGACGTTTTGTTCATGGAGTTAAGCCACATTCATCAAAAATATTAAATGTTTTTATTACTTAGAATTATGACAATATCCTTTAAGGGTATTGTATTCATATGGAAGTTTTAAAAAATTGCCTCTCTTGAATATCGGTAACAGCAGAGCTGCAATTGTAATGTTTAGGCGTGTGTTTTAAGCATCGCCCGTGGAGCATAAAAAACAAAACTACGAAAATGTAGAAACAAAACACAATCATTATTGCTATGAATCCCCAGGGGAAGAGTTCACAGTGTTCTCGCAGTGTGTGCGAGCTCTGCATAGTGACGAACTCAAGCTAACTTGGCTCAGGAGAGGCATTCCTCACTGCCGAGCATGACTAAAGACATGTTTAAGAAACACAGGCATTGTTGTGAAGTAAAGACAGTAAATGTGTTAGCAGATGTTCCTCTCTCTGACATATATAATTCACCGATCAAAACTTCAACATCAGCTCACAAAACCAGTTTGCCGCTCAGACTCCTTTTATCTATCAATATGATGCCACATCAGTAATCAGATGGATCAGGCAGTTATTAAACATTCTTACAACACCACTAAGTAACAATTAAAGGAGCAGGGGCAGGTCCTGAGGGACAACTGTGAAAAATAAACATGAACTTCTATTGCTGATCGTTGAAAAAACACACCCACGCCTCTCCTCATTGCCTCTTTCTGCCTCTATGACGTTCTCTTCAGGATCCAAATGTTGCACATTTTGCTCAGAAAAAGACACAATTTCCCCCAAAACTTTCTGTGAACAGCCCAATTAGGAAGGAAAATAAAGTTTTATCATCTGCATCCCGTACCGAGGTGCACTGAGGACAGTCCAGACGGTGTCCCTGCTGATTTGAAACTTAACTGATTAGTAGTGACGTTACTACTGGAGAAACAAATCTTTTGAAGTTAAACCATTTGTTCTCTGTTCAAGATGTTGGCAGGCTTGGTGAGCACCAAGCTGCAATCTATGTCATTATCTTACTGTTAAAATCACAATCCAAATATCATAGCAGAGCTCATTTATCATTTGCTGGATAAATCAAGCGCTTTATAAACATTCATTCATTCTTCTAACAGATTACAATATTATATTATATAGTTATTGTAAGGTAATAACGGTATCCAATCTTAATTATTGTGAAGTGATTAATTAGTTAATGGTTTTATTCAGATTTTAATTGTTAATAGTGGGTATATTAGTGGAGAACAAGACAATTTTAATGAAATAATTTATGCTTAGTGAGCAAAAAAATTCACAATTCAAGTAATAACAGAGCGAAACAGAGCAAAACTTGGTTGGGTCCAAGGAAAATGAGACGATAATGTTTTAATTCGGACTCGTCGGTCACAACAATTGATGGGGTCACAAGCCAGTGTTGTAGCAATTAGATTATATCCTACAATTAGCATAAAACAATTAACATTTTAAAATGCTGGTGCGGGGTTAAATGAAGCCATCGACTGACACAGCCCCAATGGTGGGATGACAGCAACACGAAAGTTCAACGGTTCATGTAAATATTCATCCCAGTCTGTCTTCCTCGCAGAGCTGCAGTAAGTGCGTTCTTGTCTCCCACTCCGGGGGCTCCATTCCCCTAAACACAGAGCGAGATAAGGAGAGGTTAAATGAGTACAGGTGCACCTCATGGTCCCTGTGGCTGCTCCTGGCTCTGCGGGCTTTTGAGACACACTCTGTGCCAAATTGTGGAACCTACAAATTTGCTTTTAGGAGGCAGTCATATGCGAGCGCCGTCATTGTCTACAGGGGCACAGCAGATGCCTGTCTGCATCTGCGCGCTTCAACAGTGAGGGCGGGCACACGGCCTGGCAGCATTTAAGTGTGATACATTTTTCAATGGCTGTGAGTCATAGTTCTCCGCGGGTTCTGTGCATGGCAAAGTGCGGCCGCTCAGGGTTTCCTGCACACGCAGATGGTCCCACCTTGTACTCTTTTGCATATGCAAGACACAGAATCTGTTTCACAAACTCCACATTTCAGCTCAGATCCCACTTCGCTATCATCCCAGGGCCCCTCCCGCTCGCCCTGCAGTCATGGTAACAGAGCTGTGAAAGAACAAGTGGAGAAAAAATGAGACGTGGGAAATGATGGACACATGGCCACATTGTGACGGAGTTAGAAGGAGTGAGGGTTGAGAGGTTTGACACCACGGACAGCCGCTTCTCCACCCCAACATCCAGCTCGCAGGTGACCAGGAGGGATAAGAGGCATAAGTTTTGTGGGGCACGGCGGAGTCCAGACACACAGAAACAGCAGTGTTTGGGATGCACTGGGAAAGGGAGTGAGTGGAAATAATTTCCGTTCATTGTTTTCGAGTGCATCCACATATTTTTGCTCTCAAGTATCATTTTAACAGTTGACACTAGACTAGTTTGCTGTGATCGATGAGCTCATGTGCTGCCGTGAACTTTTTTTTTTTGCATTAAAGCTCCGAATCCCCTCCGCATCGGGGAGAACATAAGCTATGGGCATGGCTGAAAATCAATGAAATAAATGATGGAGAAATGTTTTAACATCTGAAATCCAACACTCACGAGAGCCCTTCCCCTCTCAGAAAAAGTCTTATGGCCTAATAGATACAATATTGATTTTAGTGCGGTGAGGGCACATATCCATGAACTTGGGGGGGAAAAAGTAAGACAAAACAGCTCTTGTTGTACCCTCCGCTGCATCCTGCATAATCTGAGCTGTTCTCAGGCATTGTGCTCTGCAACAGACAAGGGGAGGCTGCTTTTCTTGTGAGAGCAATAGATGCACAGCATGTCTGGCCCACATAATCAGACATATCTATCCAAAAAGATACCGTTCGTCCCTCGACACCAGCTCAGGCTCTCACTTCACACCGGATAGAAGGTGCACGAGAGCCTGTGATAGCAGAGAAGAAAATCTCGTAAACACAGTTGAAATGCACAAACTCTCACTCACACAACACACACAAGATATATAGAACACGGTAGTAATAGTAGAGGTGTGAATGTGCATGCACTTGCAGATACACTCACATGAGAAATACAGAAGGGGGGGGGGGGCACTGAGGCCACGGAACATACAACAAAAAGCAAGCAGACAGCCTTGAGCTATGAGCTCAACTAAATAAATATATAAGTGAAAATCTCATTTTAAACCATAGTTTCACACCCTCTCTACGGGCCCATTCCTCCTCCTCCTCCCTGCCCTCCTCTTTCTCCTCCTCCTCCCCACATCAGCACAAAGACTGGCTGCCCAGCATCCATCTCTTGAACTCCTTCCATCCCACCTATCGAGGGCCCCCAGAGGCGCCAACGAGCAGCCGAGCACCAACTGCGCTTTCCGCTCCCTGTATTCCCAGGATGAATTCTGGTAGCATCGGACCACCTCAGATTCTGGCGCCTGACAATCATCCCATGGAAAGAAATTCCACTGCTTCATCCCGTATCTTATAGTTTAATGTGGAGGGTGGCTGCTCGGACAATGCCAATTAGAGAAATAAATTTAAGACCACGGCGAGGCGTCGTTACACATCCGACACACAGCCATCTGATTTACCACCGAGGCTGATCCTGGTATAGCTCCGCGGGATAAAGCCCCGCCTCGCTTTAGGTGAGCAGTGGCTAGATTGATATAGTGCTGCATGGGTAAACAGGCAGAGATTAGTAGTGACTGTGGGCATGTGGATTCTGTGGAGAGACAACAGATCATGGCTGTTTTGGCATGGAAACCACACACAGATGGATGAACATCCTGCCCTGTGCTGGGTAAACCAAAAGGATTTGGTCAGATGTGACACAGTATCTCTAATAGAAGACACACACACAAACACATACACTCAACCCAACTTTCAAAATCAAAACCAGATGAGAGAAAGTATAGGGGAAGTGAGGGCGTCGGGGTGGGACAGAGAGAGACAGATGATACAAATGAGAGTTTGCTCTTCATCTTTGTAGCTACAAATAGATGGAGGAGGACTTTGGCCTTAATTACATGGGTCAGCAGACCTGGACCTGCTGCTCCGCTGACCTGGAGGGATCAACATGTCAAAAAAATTCACAGACGCACACACACACAGACAGCTTGTTGATTTAAATGGAGTCAATCATTAACAAGGGCCTGCATAATAAAGCCAAGCAGAAAAAAATGCAAATTGAAGACAGTTTTATTTTTTCTACCATCCCAATGTTTCAATACAAGCGTACACCTGCTCCACTCCACCACCATCACCATCACCGTCATTGCTGGAGACAACGATGGTCTGCAAGTACACGTCCCTGCCAACAAAAGCTCGGGTGCATCGACACCTTCCACCCAAAAATTAAACGGGCCTGCTGAGTCCTTCACTGTAGGTCCTTCAGCACAGTGCTCCAAACACTCATTGATCCAATTACAGGTCAGAGGTCACAAGACAGTCCCATCCGACCACAATATACAATAGAACCTCCCCCACTCGCTCCTCCAGCCACCCAGCATCTCGCTCATTCATTCATCCTGCTCTCTTCACACCCTTCTGCTCAGCTGTCATCTCTCACTTCGTCTCCTCTAAATGGCTATTGACTCTGCTCACAGAGCTTTCCTTCTTTGTCCGTCTCCATCACAAATGTGTCTGCCAATCACAGGCTCTTGTATATTCACTGGCCTGCATGGACCAACTCTACATCTAAGAGAAACAATTTTCCTTTTACTTGTGTCACACTGAATGAGTCGCCATCTTCCCTTTTTTTTTTATGGAAAATCTGTTTCCATGGATTTGCTCTCCTCTTCTGGCATGTCTTACTATTGCAAGTATTGCTGCTGCAGTTCCTCGACTAAGATATTTTCCTGGTAGTTGCCCTTTTCTCAATTATTGCCCACTCTCACTGCCTTCTCTCCTACGCTCATCCATTCTTACTCACTGTCTCTCTCCCGCTCTCTCCTCCATCGCTTTGTTTTTCTGCTCCCCGTTGCATGGTTAGTCTCTTGCTCTTGCCCTGAGGGAAGCTCTCCCTTTCAACTCGCTGGACTTGGAAGGAGGAGAGAAACACAAGAAAAATATTACTCCCTCGGTGTCACTGCACTGCATTTTTTCCCTAGTAACTCGCCAGGCAAGTTCATCCTTTGTGTGGCTTTCACTGTGTTACTGTGTCACTGTGTCAACATATGGCTGGCCTCGCAGCACACTGCTCTTTATTCATTACTCGTCTTGACTTGACAGTTTCTGTCGTGGACTTAACGTCTTTATAATGGGTACAAAGTGTTATTTGAGCTCCTGAGATGTCTGCTGTTATGCACATGAAAATGTTTTACCGACACAATGCGCAAAAGTCAAAGGGATCGTCTCAAAATCCAAACAATAGAGATCACAGAAAAGCAGGGAATCAACGGTGCCGCAGGAAGGATGCGCATATGTGCGCAGACATACCCCCCATTCAGACCATATCACACCCCGCGCAGACAAGGCCATGCCTCATTAATCTATCACTCCAACAAGCACCCCCCGCACCCTCGCTCATCTCCCCCCACATGCATTTGCTACTTGTCCTGCACCAGCGCCCCAGATTTACAACTGCTCTGCTCCCCAGCAGTGTGCCGGCTGATATACAGTGAGAAATTAAACAGAAAAAAAGAGCAGGGGATGAAAAAGAAGAAAAGATGAGAAACTGAGATTTTTAGCACACCGCTCCCTCAGCACCTTTGCAGATGGGTTTTGCTGTCCTGGCATCAGTCGAGAAAGAGCACAGAAACTCATCAACTCTCTGGGCAACAGCAAAGGTAATTATGACTAATGAAGTGCAGACTTTTATGGCCAAACATGAGCCTAACTGCAATTTGTGCTCATAATGGCATACAGGGAGAGACACACTCTGCTGCACTGGCACAAACATTACCCAGACACAGAATCAAGGTCACCTCAGCAGATTAGCACAGCCTGTAAATGGGTTCCATTAAACAAGTTGCTAATGACTGCCAGCTAATGACCAAGTCCAACAATGGCAGCTCAGTGACAGTGTATGCGAGGCAAAACCTTTGTGTAACCTACATTTTTGTCAATCGCTCCACAGGTACGTCTATGAGGTGTCAGCACTGTCGAAATGACTCATGAATTTCCGGCTGCTCCGAGATTTGATCCATTAAATACATTTGAATGAAACAATTTACCTGACACGATTTCTAGAACCCGCTCAGACCCGAGAGATTAATGAGAAGAGACTTTGTATGACGGAAATAATTTTCAGCTAAAGTGAAATCAATCACCGAAGAGGTAAAACACACAAAGGAGTAATTCTGCTCTGCACAATGAGAAAGGGAGGAAACATTTTGATCAGCTAAAAATCTACTTGCAATAATTACACGTGAGTAATAAGCTCTTCCATAATTAACCTGCTCCCCAAGCTATGCCCTTCTCTATTAGAGAGGAGATCAAGAGTGCAGCAGAAACAGAGAGATAAGGCTGGAATAAGAAATGCTTGCACAACAGCATGTGAGATCAAATCCATTTGTTGAGCACGAGTGGAAACTTTCTATGCGATTAAATGGGAATTCCAATCTGGAGTTGATTGGGAGAGGGAATCTCATCATCAACAGAAGTTGATAGATTATGATCATAAGCCTGAGCATTGCTTTCACAGGCCAGACACTCGCCCCCACCAACCTTCTGCTCACCATCATTTCCGCCAAGATATTTAACAAGCCATTATGCCATCTCATTACATCTGACGTCACAGTCGGATGTTTGACCTGGAACAGCACATGGGCTGGGAGGTCAGGGCAAGCAAAACGGCAATCGTCTTTTGCTGCTGAGGTAAAACATAAACAGATTAGAGACGCTACTGAGTGGAGGGAGCATTTAGTTTTAAGAGAGATAAGTGAAATATTGTGCGCACATCTTAATTAGCAGGGCGCTGCAGAGCTGAAAAATAAACCACACACACGAGGATAACAAATGAGAAGCCAAAGGTCGATCGAGATACTCGAGCCAAAGTCTGCAAACAGCACATTAAAGATTGTTGAGCCTAATTAATGAAAACTAAAAAGAACCTTCATTTGCCCACACACATCACAAGTTCAATAACTTAAAATTCTACTATAGAATTAAGTTAAAAAACAATTCCAGTGATTTACTTATTACATCAAAGAAATATTTTCTTATTAAAAGGATGATTTGTACTGTGAAAGTATATACACACTTGCATCTTATTTCTTATACCTTGTGATGCTTTGATGGTGATGCAATTGTGCATCCCAGTAAAATCCAATACCAAGTTGTGGGGAAAAAAATCCAGTGAAGGGAATACGGTCTAAACTGGGCTGAGCTATGAGAGGACCAATTCAAACATTAATGCATCTGTAATATAAAATGCAATTATATCAAATGCACAGACACAAGTTTATTATGGAGGCAACTTTTCCCCTTTACTGAATTGTATTAACTCATCCACAGTTTCATGGCTGTGGTGCCAAGTTTCAATAATATACCCCCTCGGGAAAATAAGAAGTAGTCCAGTAGCTAAGAGAAGAGGCTCTCTATGTGCACTTTTGGGTCTCAGCCAACACCACTGCCCGACTGAAGGTCTATTAACAGCAAGCACACTGCACTCTCAAACTCCATCACTGGGAAGAAGTGTTTTCCGGGGACCTGAATGGAGAAGAAAATGTGGTATTTTGTTGCACATTGAAAAAAAAAACAGGAGATGTAGGTACATTATTGTCATTGAATGAAGCAAATAGAGAGATGGAGAGAGTCATTCTGTGCTCTTGTCCTTGTGTTTGCTCCCCTGGTTGCTTATTGAGGCCAAAGCAGGGTTGCTGTACACCGCCTCAGCGGCGGGCCTCTCAGAAGGAGCCGTAAAACTAACCACCAGTGGGAGGTTAAGCTACTCCAGTGTCACTCTGACAACCCGCAGTGATGCCGACACACTTCTTATGCCAAATTCTGCGGCTGGATCCTGACAAGGACAAAAATGTTTCCCAACTCATCCTTTGGGGTCTGAGTCTCAGGCCATGGATGAACAAGCAGAATAAATCATACAAGTATGACTGAGAGTGTGCAGAGCCAGAAAGCCTGAAGGAACAACAGACTGGGTTCTGAGCTTCTTTCATATTAGCAGACTGCCGGCCGCATGGCTGGGGGAGCTGAGCCCTTCGAAGCGCAGGCTGTTGTGAGAGAAACACTGAATTATGCATCTGAGAAGGGAGGGGAGATTGGCTGCTGGGTCCAATACCACCCCCTCCTCCTTTACCTCCTTTACCATTCACTGACAGATAGATGAAGGCAGCTAGATGAAGTTTCACAGGAGGTCAGTGCTGCAGACTTGGGATTGATAGACACTGTGGGGCGTGTCCCTCTTTCTCCCGTTTTCTGCACCATTTCACAGAATTGGGGGGAAATGCCACTCTCCGCCCTCTCATCCGACAGGGGGGCGGGTGAGGACCACACTGTCGCCTCTGGCCGGGACGTATACTTGATGACACATTGATGACACATTTGGGCCTCTGAAATCATGCGAGGGTGGCTATAACGTCTGCTACATCGATTCCAAGGGAATAGGACCATCTCCTGCCACACCTCTAATAAGCAACGGGGTCAGAAGGTTGCCATTTTAACTGCCCTCCCTCTCCCTAAAAAAATCAATTCCTTATTAGGACTTAATATCAGGCCAAGAAGGAATGAAATGGCATTTAAATGAAGACAGAAGACGTTCACCTTTGTCATATGATTATGGATGGTCTCTGCTTTCCCTCCTGTTGTTATGGAGGAATTTCACTGGTTTGGTCCCTTTTTCATTAGCCACTACCGTGGACTTCCTCCTCCTTCTCATTTGAACCTCTTTCTCCACGTCTCTTGACAGTTCATTGTCAAGCTGTTGGTTCTATTTCCGTCCATTGCCGTGGGCTATACATTCTGCATATTGTGAGCATACAGATGAAACCCACATATGAAACACCTGCTTTCTCTACACACACTGTAAAATATTACACTCAGCCAGGAATAGGCTTTTCCATAACAATTTACTATGTGCTTTCTCAACAATACAGTGAAGAAATCCCCTCTGAAGCCTGTTGAATTATTTAGGAGCCACCAGCAACTGCTTTGCCGTGTTGATTGATACCCGTTTGTCCACTCTGGTCCTCTGTAAACCAGGGTGTAAACCACATACCTGTGTCCTTCCATCCTGCCGTTCTTTCTAAGAACACACCTCTGGCTAAATTGAGTTTACGCAGAGAGATAGTGATATAGATGATAGCAGATCCTTTAATGGAACCTCCTGTCAGTCATAACCGGCCAGGGGCTGTGGCAGAAACACCCTCCTACCGTCAATTTGACTCATGAAACTAGAGCAGCGAGCCCCTCCCTGTCCCTGTCCTCCAGACTACCTCGCTCCCCCTGACGGATAGCTGGCAGTCAGTGATAAGCTGGCCAAGGCTACAAGAGACCGCAAGCGCGCAATAAAGGCAAACAACATTAAAGAGCCAAATTGCGATGGTACAAAACTCTCCATTAACCGCCACAAATCCACGGAAAATAGAGAAATACTGAGTTGCTCTACTTTATGATCTTGGATCTCTTACACATTTATCAACACAAATCCCCAAAGGGCCTCTGAACTGTGTTAATATGCAAAATAGAAGAAGTGAAGTGGTGACTGAATACACATTAATTCAGTAAAATATTGATCCTTCCTTTCATTTATTGAATATTATGTGTGTGTATGTAGTAACCTCTGGTTCGAGATTATCCAAGGTCTAAAAGGAGCGGCATCAGGATGCTATGCATCTGCACAAGGAGTATTCATGAGCTACTACAAGCTGTGGCAAATCTGCAGACACAAACAACTAAATGAGTGTATAAATATAGATGACATGCTCCGGGCTTACGGTTCGAGTATACGACCCCCTCGGGCTATTGGTCCTTTTCTGCGTCTTCCCCCCACCTTGAGCTCTAAGATGTATGCGTGGAACAAAGACGGAGGAGGAAGGTGCCGGAGCTTTCTCACAGAGTCAGATTTATGATCCAGATAACTAGATGAGGGCAGATCAGCCTGTCGCATCCGCAACGGAATGGTATATTCTGCGGAAAGCTCACAGCACCGCAACCGTAACGCATTACCTGTCTTCTTTCCTTGCCTCATGTAGCTTGTCTCTAATAGGACACAATAGGGATTGAGCTGATGCGTGCAGTCATCACGAAAATATGCTGTATAATTTTCTGCATCCTCCCAGGTCGTCAATCTTTTTTCCAATAGCTGCCCTCTATGAAACATCAGTGCAAAAATCCCTTCACTCCATCATCCTCCTCATGGGAATCACATGCCCATTCTCCATCTGCTCTCACATGTTTCCTGTCAGTACGTGTCGCGGTGGTTTCTGAGGCCCAGACAAATCCCATCATATGCAGCAATATATACATATATACCAGCAGCGAGTCTCCAGTGGCAAATGCCGTTCCCATTTCACAGTGCTGACCTTCACCTGGCAGCCGTCTGAAGACACAGGGAGCACAGTCTTTGACGCAGGTGAGAGAGGAGTAGATCGGGGGGGGTAGTTGACTGGAGGGGCGATATAGAGCTGTAAATTCGAACAGAATTTCTCAAGGCACGAGCTCCCAAAAGGACACAAATAATTTCAGGGCATCCAACGAAATATGGGGCTTTCACAACTGAATATATTCATCTCCAAGTGCTTGACCGTGTCCTCTAAGCATCTGTGTCAATTAGAATCAATCTTCATGAAAACCTATTTCATTTTGTGCTCCCGTTTTCGGATTTTGCCTGATGGGGATGTTTTTTTTGTTGTTTTTTTTTTTTAAAGACGAGTTCATTTCACTTGATTACCTTTTTTATCAGTTTTCACTCCCATTATGTCTCCTTTTATCAGCCACTTTTCCCATAATCAGAGGCCAAGGCGATTGTGTCCAACCGTTTTATCTCCCGTCTCACATCATCTCGTGACTTGGAATATTGTGTCCTGCTAAAAGTTTACTAGTTCGTATCGTTGAGAAATGACTGATGATACATTTTTCATGCGGGCCATTAAAAATTCAAAAGATCCATTCGCCTTCTTTATTCTGAGACTCAAGGAAAAAAAACAAGCCTCAATAATGAATGAGAGAAAGGTTTGCTAAGAAAAGAGAGCCAGTGCAGTGCGATTGAGCTGAGGGTGGAGAGAGAGAGCAAGAGAGTGAGAGAGAGAGAAGATGGATGAGGGGGTGATGCACGTATGGACAGAAAAGAAAAGATGGAGACAGATGGAAGAAGAAAAAGAGATGGAAGCCAGCGGCGTTTGATGGACAATTAAAGGAAGAAGATACGCCTGAGTTTGTTAGGTGATCTGACCTGGTGTGGTGAAACACTTCCACATGTCCCCTTTGTCCGTGCGTGTACACAGCTGGCAGCCCCCAGTGCTCGGCTCTTGCTCGGTCACGCACAGCAAACGCACCCTGGCCTGTTTCGGTCACAAAGGCAAACATTCAATGCACACACACACACACACACACACAAATAAATGCACGAGACACCCATCAACTAATTTCCACAGGCTGTACATACTGGGCTCTATAAAACAGCATTCCTTCCTCAGGAGGCTGTTTGTCACAGAAAAATGTTAAACTGTTCGAAATCTCCCATTCTGACATTCCTCGGAGGTCTCAGTGGAGCATTTGTGAAAGATCTGCTGGACAGTCGTTTGCAAGTCAAGGATGGAGACGCCTGTCGACATCGCAGCAGATGACTAACCACAGTCAAATCTGCTTGACACAGGTGGTCTCCTCCACTTCACGTCTAAAATTATTTTATCCCACTTTAAGTGAACGTTTGGATTGGAATTGACGTCTATAGACGTCAATGGCAGCCAATGAGTTAAAAAGAAGCAAAAACATGCTTAATGTATGCAACGTAAAAAAGCAAGATAATCATTTGTTAGATGCAATTACAGACAAAGCGGAAACACATTTCAAGAAAACAACAGAGAAAGAAAGAGAGACAGAAAATATTGGACTTATACTTTAAATTGCCATTAAAAAGGTAGGAGAGAGTGTATCAAATATGTATAGACGATGTAGGCTCATATTAAATGTTAAGACACTGCTGACACAATTTAAGGGCCGCTTTGATTTAGTGTGCAAGTTTTTGTAATTCTTTCAGGAATGAAGAAGGAATTCAAGAATGATTTTATCAACCTTATATCTACTTCATATACTGCCAACATAACAGTGCAGCTGCAGTGACAAAGACCTCTCTCAGGATGCCATCTAGTGGCATGTCCCAAGACATACAGTACATATCCTGTTCATGGTGTTTTCTAAAGACACATGATTGCCCAACATTGAATGACACATTTCCAGACATTGCACAAGACCGAATGGAAGGTTTTGGGAAGTATCAGGACAGGGGAAATTCCAACATATGATGCATCTTCACAGAAATCTGTTAGATCAGCTTCGAGATGCTGCTTTCCTGTTCCCCTTGAGAGCTCTCACCTTGTAGTACATGACTTCACATGCCTGAGGGTGTGAGCAATTAAAAACCAGGTCAATCTGCAAAGATGCGTGTCCTACAAAAGATGTGTCCTTCTATGCATGAGTGTATTTGTACTGATTAGCGAGGACATCCTCTTCATCCTAACACCGGTGCAGTCAAATACGCTTGGATTAAAATATGATCACTGAAATTTCCATCATTAAACTAACATGTGTGGAAGTGGAATGCACAGAGACAAGATGTTACGTGCCTCATTAGTACATCGCAGGCCGTTATCTGTCGAATGAGAATATTCTAAACATGTTAGTCACAGGGAGACGGTAGAGGATCAGGACCGGGAAAGCAGAGACTCAACAGACTCCTGACAAACAGATAAATATATAAATAAATAAATCCCAAAAGGCTGCGAGGATGATTACAGACCCATCAACGTGTTAAACTGGTACATGTCAGAATGTGAAAACTGCATGATGTGACATCTGCAGTACAGCTCACTCATATTAAGTGCAGAAAAAAAAAAAGATTTTACTGAATGCTGCTTTGTTCTCTATACACATTTGTTGAGTTCACTCTGCTGGATTTGTAATGTGAACAACCAGTGCCAAGTATTTACAGGAAACAATTTTTTCCCTGACAGTGAGATGCTAACCAGACTGTTTGCTCAGTCCATGCTTTCAAAACACTGTCGACAATTCCGCTAAACCATAGATGGCCTTCAGTCTCGCAAAGACAGTGGGACACATACACACACCCCCACCAACGTCGCCGCCACCATCAACAAATTCCAGCACCAGCCAGCATCTGACAACATTCCTGCCACCATTCAGCAACCTCTCTCATTGTGTTGATTTTCCTCCTTCTCCAGCTTTCATTTGGGTGTTTTATCTTTTGTTTACTGGTGGGTTTTTGTCTCAAAGGCTTGGGGGGGAAGCAAAGTGTTGGCAGTAGCTCAGTTTGATCTGCAGTGGCGGATGAAAAGCGCCAGTGGAGGAAAAACAAGGGCATTTTGGAAATATAAAAACACTCCCATGTAATTACAATGAAAATACATAAATATGAGCCTTCCTTCCTGACAGCGAGGGAAAGTGCCAGTGTCAGCATTGTGATGATAAACAGTCTGCCAGGGAGTGTTTGTGTGACACAGTGGGGGTCACCTCTACAATAGGCAAGGATGGTTTTCAATTGGGATATAGAAAAAAAAATCCCGGAAATTTCATAATACAAGCAACCCCTTCAGACACTGATTTGACACTCAGCAGGACGGTGTTTATTTAATATCAATGCCATGAAACTATTTTGATCTTCCGGGGAAAATCTGAGAACAGGGGGTGACAAGGATTTGCCAAAATATTTCAATGAATGACTTTACTCAGAGATGATTTAATTACAATCTGCTAAACAAGTCTTCTTAAACCAAATCCTGCGAGATTTTTACCAGAGCCGACCATTTAAACTGCAGAGGAATTACCAAAAGAGATTGAGGATTAACCTTTGAATCTTGATACTATACATGTGCAATTTCACATATCTGACTGGATCACTGGAACAATGAGAATGCCAAGCCGCATCACTGACCATAAAAACGTAATAAACGTTGCTAGCACTTCTTTTTATGTCAAACTGAGAAATTTGGAGTGATTTTAACAGTTCAAGTTCTGCCGTTTTTTCCATGTAAAAATAGTATTCCTTCAGCCAGCAAACTAAGTACATTTGGTGTACTTGTTTGCTTTCAGTGCAGTAAACTGAAACAGAATCTAGGGGAAACAGCATTTGGCACAAGGAGTGAGAGGATGGAGATGCTTACTCAGAGTGGCGCAATCGCGGGTCGACATTTTAAACATTTCAGTCCCAAATCACAACTCGAAATGACACAATGGTCGTGTGTGCGTGGAAAGACAATCACTGACACACACTCATTGTGTGCCCAGAAAACAACAACCTCCCCACAACCCGTGCTTATCTCAACACGCCCAGGCATTCCCTCTTTGGCATTCACACACTCCGAAACACTCACAGACACAGAGTCACGCAGGCCTATCTTTCATCCCAAAATTCATGGAGGCAAATCTCTCTCATCCTCTACCAAGCGTTCTCTCTCTTCGACTCTCGGAGGCACTGCTCCCTCTTCTGTCCCAGTGCTGCCTCTTAAATCCCCTTTTCTTGGCAAACATTGACCGATTCGCAGTCGTACAACACTGTGCATCTTTTCCCTCTACTGTTCTTTGCCTCAGCTCACCACAATCTGTGACCCCTTTTTCTACAACAATCAGAACTGAACAAAACTTAAGAAAGTAAATCAATATGCCGACATATTCCTCTTAAGCCCAAAGTGATGATTGCAGCTGAATCAACATCCAGCGTCTTCTGGAAACAGCTGAGACGGTGTGGTGTTGCCATTTTTTAATATTACAAACTGTGAATTTGATACAGCCGTCTTGTGCTTCTATTTACTTGGCTCAGTGTTAAAACTCACAATACAGTCCAACAATACATCATCTGGTTGCCTAATACTCGGAATTACTTCATCTGCCCTGATATCTTTCCAACCAGCACCAAGCTTAGTAAAAGTTGCAACTCAGTTTCACAATTCATTCGAGGCGTGACCTTTGTATCCACACCATGGCGAGAGATCAGATGGTAGATTATAAGAGATTAAAGACACCAGGAATGATCTTCAAGAGGATTCTGGCCTCTTTTTCGTACAACAGTAAAACTCTTTCAAACAAAAACGAAAAAAACTATGTGAGTTGATGTGTCATTTCTGATGCAGACTTACAGTGTCCATGAATGTAATTTTAATCAATCTGATGCAAGTCTGAGTCATCTTTACATTCTATCCCAGCGCCAGACTGCAACCGTCTAACGTTAGCCTACACTGACCTCTGCTGGTCGGATGGGATATTGCATTTCTTTGTGGCATGGCCAACATCTGACTCAATTTATTGCTGTTTTACAGGTGTGGTCTAATAAATTTACATCACTTTCAAACGCAACTGTTCACAATAACACTAAAAGTCCCATATCCGACAAATTTGGGCCAAATAACTGACAGTGATATTCTGGTGTCGGTGGGTTCGACTCAAATGATTCACATCCATTAGTTGTGGATTGAAATGCCACCTGAGACTGGTTCTAATGGGCGACCACTCTCTGCATGTGAAGTAGGAACAAAGTAGCTGATAAGCAATTTACACTGAATGAATATCAAATATTATACCGTGTTATGCTTTCTAAAATTGTGGTTATCTAGTGTGATTCATCCACCACCGAGGAAGAAGTGCTGCTGTATGTGGGTCCAAATGTTTCATCAACCTGTTTAATGGAAACAAACAACAACAATGTTATCGGTAAACCAACCTAACAAAAATCTGTAAGACGATACTTAATAAGACACCTTACAACTGCAATTTCCTCATCTTAACGGGTTAGTAGCCATAGTTCTGTTTTGGCAAAATGCCATTATGTTAAATTAAAGCTAAAATCGAGTGAGGCTTTATTTCGAAACTGTTAAAAGACACATTTCGAGCTCCGTGTCGTTTTCAACCTTCTGTGGCCCAAATCAGCACATTCTTATCCATAGATGATTATTATCAATGTGCTACCTGATGTCCTTGGACAGTTGTGGTCTTTTCACCTTTGCCATCTTGGTCACTGGCACAAGGCCACTGTTAACCGCCCGTTAATCACAAGGTAGCCACGCCCCCAAGCCTCAACTTCATCCTGCACATCTATCAAGATATTACAGTCTCTCAGTCTTACATGAGTAGATTGATGAGTTGGTATGGTTGGTTTGTTTGTTTCAACAAAAACTACATACTTGAGAGTGTTAAACAATGCAATACCTGTCGAATAGTACAAGGCACAATGACCCATTTCCAAGACACTCCTGCTGTCACTCAAATCCAGACATTCCCGAGCACGAATCTGTAAAAAACGATTGTAGTGAATGCAACACGGGAAGCCTTGCCACAGCGCCCCGGCCCCTGCGGAGCGGCTGTCATTTCAACACAGCAGCACCAAGAGACCTAGAAGTATTTGTACACTGAGGGTAAAGCTGATCAACTATCTATATAGCTTGGAAACGTGATGTGACGCCACGTGTTGTTGGTTGCAATGTACTGACATGGTGGGAAAGAGCAGGTGAAATGGACTAATTATAGAGGTTAATCTGTTTTTTATCAGCACTTTCCCAAACTATACCATTATAACGTTTATCCACAGTGAGTTAGTCGGAGGTCTTTCTGTGTCTTTTGTGTGTGTCAGTCACAGTAGTATATCAAACCTTGCATTTGATGTATGTTTTTTTAAGAGACTGGTTCTTCACTTTCAGTGGACCATAAAACAAAACAAAACATTTATATAATATCTCATTGAAGGAAGCTTCACAACTTCAATGAAAGTTCCCCTCTTGTTAGGATGTGTGTTGCAGCCTGTACTTTGATGAAATGCAAATGTATTTAGAAATATGCAAAGATAGACAATGTCTACTGGAATA
>CAESWR010000624.1:483044-501089 GCA_903171835.1 Mullus surmuletus | reverse complement strand
TGGAGTACAGTGGTGGAAAAAAGTTTTCGGACACTCCACCAAGCTCAACTGCGTGTTAATGGAATATTATCATATTCATGATAATATTTAAGATTGTGTAAAATTTTAAAGGTCACCTTGTATGGGGTATTTGACACAATTTCATTGAGTTGCCAGAGGCCCTAAGACATTATTTTGAAAGTATTTTCCCGCAAATTCAGCTTTGGTACTTGATTTCAGCCAGTCTAAAAGTGGCTCAATGAGCTCTCCTGAGAACGGGCTGTTTCTGTGCCTGTACCTTTAAATGTCAATGAGCTGCATCTGGCCACGCCCATTCCGCGTTCCTATTGGGCAGGGTATGGTGTACGTTTTTAGCTTACAATACGCTGTTTTTTACGGCAGAAACGCAGTTGTTCAACCGGACCTAATTGAAGCAGAATCGGCCACACAAGTAGAGGTTCAGGTTCCCAAACATGTTCAGATTCTACGGCTGCAGCAGGACTTTTCAGAATGGTTGGTTATTTTTTTTCTAAATCTCTTATGTTGTTCATAGTTCATGTTGTTTCAGTTACTAGCATTTAGCTAACGCTAGCTCCAGCTAATAGTAAGGCTCATCTTATCTGGGGGGCTGGTGGACAGCAGCCTCCACTACAGCCGGGGGGAGTGGACAGTGACTTCCATCTCACAAGTTTCCAACTCTCAGATCTGCTCGTTTCAGCACACAGTGGGCAAAAGGTGGAGAAAGCAAGTAAATGAGGTGACGTAATTCTTTCCTTTTTGGATCTCATACTCATGTTCCGGGGACACACATGACTGTTAGAAAACCTTCAGAAAATGAATTTGGCTCGGAAGGTGACCTTTAAGGGTGTTCGAAAACTTTTTTCAGCTACTGTAGTTCCTGTACTCAAAAAGCCAAGATTCTTTGCCAATACAACATGCGTAGAACACAAATTCATGTTCCTTCTGATGGGGAAATAGGATAGGCGTATACATGATCAAATATTCCGGTTCGAAGGGGACTAACCCAGTGGGAATATTCAGGTTTTTAAAAACCAGAATATGAGCATATTCCGACTATTCAAAGGGGTTATTGGTGCTGACATGACCACGTGCAACCAGGTTATTGCTAATATTAGCATAACATAGCTTAGAAAAGGCGTATTGACAGCATGTAAACATAATGATTGATGACAAAGGTGATTTCCGAAGGTTGGCAGGAAGCGGCCGCGCCCTCAGGTCTGATCGCCGCTGTATTTCCGCCCCCCGCAGCCCACCGGCTCGCTCTGAAAGCAGCTTTAGAGGCCCGGTTCAATGCAGAGGTGCAGGGTGTTTGAGCGTGGCGGCGGAGGAGCTGTCAGAGAGCTGCACTTCTTCACTGCAGCAGAAACGTTTGCGCCCGCTCCCCCTCTCTCCGGTTCAAGCTGCAAGTGAGTGCTTATCTGCATACCTATCAGGCTCTGCTGTTTTCAGATCAGGAAAAAAGGTGATGCTGTTTGCTTTGCGTCTCTCTGACTTGGAGTTGCGTTCACTTTATTTGGGAGATACGTTGAAAAACAACCTTATCGCTGACGACAAACAACATTATGTTATAGTCAGGATTAGCATATAAATGAAGTCTGTTTCCACTGAAATGCACAAGAGTTGACTCCAATTTGTGCCATTTAGCTTTGGCCATAATTGCCTCCATCCCAAAGGAGTAAACAAAACACACACACACACACACACACACACACACACACACACACACACACACACACACACACGCACACACAAAATATGGATTAACCTTCATCTAATCTGAACTTCTGTCTGAGACTTTTGTCATTTTTTGGCCTTCATCCTCAGACGGCTCCCTCCATTATCCAGGAGATTTAAAGTTAACGTTGGTCTGCCGGAGCTCCCACAAAGTGAAGTATTAGTTAATACTTGACTTCACTTCAATTTAATTTGACTTTGTGGAAGTCCTCTGAAGGCCGCGCCGATGCAGGGAAAGGTCCTGTGTGATTGAGTTTTTACGAACAAACCTCTCGCCGCCGAAGCCGCTCAAATCAATAGTTTTATTTTAATGGATCGAATGACCGCGTGTGGTGTTAAAGGTGTGGCCGAGTCAATGATATTAGAGGCTTTTTAACTCTGCCGGCCTCCAGATTAACCCACAAATCTGACGGATACATTTCCTGCGGTCCATCCTGACGAATTAGATTCTGAATTTCCTTCCTGCAGAACCTGGACGAAAGGTTGATGAATCCAGCCGAGGGACATCCAGGAGCCCATGACAGGAGGCCGCTGTTAGTGCGGGAGTGTGTTTAGGGATGTCAGTTTGTGTAACATCAGAAACATTTCATTTAACGTGGTCAGTCCATCTGCTTCAGCACTGGGCCGCACATCCACTCACACAACCAGTTACAACAGTAGCAACAGTAAAGGAGCCGTGTTTATGGAGAACTTTTTCTCCCAGAATGTCGCTCAAAGCGCTTTGCATTTTATATTATTCACATTCGCACACTGAGATGATGAGATGAGGCAATGAAAGTTGGGGGTACGGCGTTGCTCAAGGACACTTAGAAATTCAATTCAGTTCAGTTCAGTTTTATTCATGTGCTACTTACAACGAATAGTTATCTCTAAGCACCGTAGTGTAGAGCAGGACTAGACTTAAACACAGAGACCCACCAAATCGCCAGAGAGCGAGCACTTGGTGACAGGTGGGAGGAAAAACTCCCATTGACACAAAAAACCTCAGAGTGGGACTGCGGCCTGGCTTGACCGGTTGGGTGGAGACAGAGAGAAAAAGGGAGTAGAAAGGGATGGGAAGTAGAGAGGGGGGAAGAAAAGCGGGATAAGAAGGCCAAAAACACGACTGCAGATGATGATGGCGATAAAGAGGATGACAATGAATGACGATGACTGTAACCGCCTCAATAAACGGAGTCTAAGGGGTTGACGGTGCAAGAAAGAAAAATCCTTCAGGCAACATGAAACTAAAAACACAGCAAAATACTTTTTTTTTCGCATAATGCAATTCATAAAGAAGCTTTCTTAATTAACACATATATATGTGTATCATATAAAAAGTGAACATTTGATTAAACCTACCAAAATTACACTGCACCTCCAAGCAGGAATGCAAAAAATACAGAAATGCACACACACACACGTACAAATCAAGTATGTAGCAAAGCCTGGCGTGAGATAACACAATCAGTTTTTATTCTTCAGGCACATGCCAAACTCGGGAACATGAATAGTGCATAACAAACCACACCAACACTTTGCTATACTGGACATTTACAGTGACAAATAAGGACTGTTGATAGGGACTGCAATTATCAACACTAACTATAGGAATAATAATGATAATAATCAGAATAATAACACAGCTAGAAGTTTCAGGGAAGTGTCAGGTGTGGAGATACTGATGACAATAACGACGGCTGCGGTTTCATCTCAGCGCCCGCGGAGAGTCAAAGGCCTCCCTTTGATGAGGTGAATCTGTGAGCGACATCCGCGCGGGCTGTCTGGGGTATTCAGCGGTGGCAGTCAGGTGGCGAAGGCGAGGTGATGACAACCGGTTAGAGATAATTGCGCAGCCCATCTGTATTCAGCAGCGGGGCTTTTCAGAGCGCCGCCGAAATGGAATGTGCTGACCCGCAACCGACTCTCAATCAAACAGATGCACAACATTGGCTTCTGCAGTCGCCCGCGCGGTAACTTTGCGGCAACAGTCAGAGGTGAGGCGGAGATGGCCTGCAGAATTTCAAACCGCGGCTTATTTTCCATCCTTTCTTAAGTTAACTGAAAATCTGGCACCCAATCAAATTGAACTAGAAGTGTAAGAGCCATATTATTCACATGGAAATGAATGACAGAGCCACTATGTGAGACTGAATACATACAAAATGATTGATATTTTATATTAGTGCATGTGGTAAGTGAGTGTTCAGCTGAACTTCCAGGTTGCCATGGTGATGCATGGATGCCTTTGAGACATAGAAATACTGTTTTAATCGCAGCGTTGCTTATATTTGATTGAGAATTTCCTCTTTCTCCTCATTTTATCCTGTTCTGACGTATTGTTAGTCGCCATCTTGAGAGTGATGGAGCTAAATTACGCATGTGACACGTTTATCTACATTTTTTATTAAAAAGAAAAGATCTGTAGCCATGAGATTTAACAGAAATATTTTCTCCCTCTTTGATGTATGTAATCCAAAATTTTCCACAAGACAATCTTCTATATTGCATCATAGCAAAAGATAATGTATGAATTGCATATTTGAAAATAAAAATGGCTCCTCATCTTCATCATGTTTCATGTAAATAGGTCGATTTTGCGTCGCTATATCACAAAGGATGCTGCTGATTCATTTTGCTTGCTTACCTCTTTTTCTTGTGTCATCGGTTTTTCTGTTTTCAAAGCACCTCTGCAGAGTTTACACTCCTCCACTCGTGTGTTTTTTGTAATTAAGAAACATACAGTCACTTGAACCATATAATTACAGCCCGCCAGAGGCATTGTGCAGCCATCAAGCGTGCAGCTCACAGCCCAGCTGATAGGGGAGGAGGGGGAGAGAACGGATACACACACACACACACACACATACACACACATACACAGAACAGACAGAATAGCACATTACATTCATGTCCATGTATTCTGCATGTTTAACATACCGGAGACACATTGCATTGTGATACATATTTATTGCTTTTCGTGATTATTTCAAAAAGAAATATTTGGTTTAATTGAAAATCCTGGATGTTGTTGCAGCTCTGACAGCTGGATGAAGCCGGGACCTGGACAGTCTCAGTCCCCAAACAGTCATTCGACACATACACATAATAAAACACGACAGACAAAACTCTTTCCTATTTACATGGCAAACAAAGTTGAAAAGCAGCAAAGGGTGAATATCGATTTCATTATGCTAAAGCCAGAGTCTGGCATCGGTGGTTCTCAAACTGGAAAAGGTGCACTGACTGCAGGAAATGACTCAGAACAGAAACAAAGTTTCAAAAGCACAAAAAACAGCTGTTATTTCAGCAATGGAAATCCTTCCCCCCGTTCCCCAACCTGATCATTTACACAAGAATTAGAATTTGACAGCAGCAAAGTAAACGCAGTAAAGTATGCAATGAGAATTAAAGTGTCTGTAAAGGTGAGAAAACAGGTGGAGAAGTGCGAGGCAGCAAGGTTAGTGGATTGTGGGTGTGAAGGAGTCACCATAAAAAAACATAACAAAGAAAGTATTTAACAGTATTGAAAATATATAACAAACAAAAACATTACACTCAACCATCTTCTCATCCTAGATTATACAGTAGGATGAGAAGGTGTGAGTGTGTCCATTAAAACTTAAACCGAAAATGAGAGAAGGTAGATCCAGTCCAAATGGGTGATGAAGCAGCCAGGCCTTTGGGATTTTAGATGGAGTTTTTGTGGTAGACAATACCAGCCAAGTCATCATCATCGTCATCATCATCATCATCATCATCACCATCATCGCAGCCCCCCTGTGTATACTGTCGTTGCAGCCCCGCAGGCTGAGGAGTGAAGCTTTGCCAGAGCTAATCCCTGTGATGTTAGAAGTGGCCTGGCTCAGACTGGAGCCGAGTGGAGAGGACGCTGCAGATTTATTCCCCCGAGTCCATCAGGGAGAGAGAGAGACAGGGAGGGAGAGAGAGAGAGAGAAATGAGGTGGGACAGAAAGGACACAGTGACCCATGAAAAACTTTGCACACTGTGTTTTTACTGTCTTGCTGCATTGTTATATGTTTCATGAGTAACCAAAGACGTCGGTCTTTGGATAGTCTTTTCTGACAACGTTGCCTATGTTTACATGCAGTCAATAACCCTTTTCTAATATATAATATAAGCATTAACCCGGTTGCATGCAGCTATATAAACACCAATAATCTATTTAAATAACCCCAATATGCTCATAAAAACCCCCCAGAATGGGTTACTGCTTCTCTAAGCCAAATATTTGATCATGTATACGCCGGCTGGAATATCCGCATCAAAAGCAACATGAATTTGTGTTCCGCACATGTTCTATTTGCATGGAATCTTGGTCTTTTGAGAACAGGAACTACTTGTAGTACGTACGTCTATGTGCGTCTCCACTCCCGATAATTCCACGCCGCTGCCACCCGTGTAAAACGCGGCTTTGTTTTCGCCCTTTGGGACTCTGTGCGTACACGACACACGGTGACACGACGTTTATTCAGCGAGGCTTTGCCACTGAAGTCGGTGTCGCCCTGGAGCGCCGGAGCGCACCGGCTGGAGAGACTTGATGAACTTGTGTATTTTTAATTGTGTTGAATATTTGATTGCTCCTCTCTCACGAAAAAAAAATGCTGTTGCAGCTACATACATTCAAAGGCGTCGTCGAGTTGGATGTGCGAATCCTCTGAATATTACAGGGGAGTGAGCGGCCCACCCGCCCGCACGCCCCTGCCGGGCCCGGAGCTGCTCGGCCCTGTCAGAGTTTTCACTGAAAATTCAAAGATCTCCTTTGATCCCAGCTGCCCTTGCCTATCTTTATCCTCTGTGGAAGGTGTACAAGCCCACATCTGGACCTGTTACATAAGCCCTCCACCCTGCTGGAACCTGAAGTCTTACATCTATTATACAGGCGCAGTATTCTCCTCGCTCCGTCAAACGTCCCCACTTTGATGATTCCGGGGCACGTTGTCGCTCCAACCCCCTGAAAAGAACTAAACATTAGACATGCCAAGGCGCTGATAATTAAAGTCTGTGATTTGCCACATGAATCATAATCATTATCTTCATGTTAATGGTGTTTATGGCTCCAAAAGTGTCGCCCACGGAATACTAAAGGAAAAAGGAACGCAGAAAATTGGCTTTCTCTAAGAGCTGCAAGCAGCCTCTGTTACTGTGAAAGAAAGTGCTGCACTCACATGGAATCCAACAAACACGACAGAAGGACGTAATGGAAGAATCATAAACCTTACCGTCTGTCGATGATATCCTCGCCCCCACCCTCGCCTAACGTTACCGCCCTTCTCTCTCCTGCCAAAATGATTCTGTTTTCCATATTTTATGTGACTGCAACACTGTTTGGATGCATTCTCTGCCTGCTTGAAGCGGAAGGATTTTTTGGTTTCTGTTTCCTTTAGTATTACGGAGATGATAGTTTTGAGCCTTAAGAACAGCCCTCCACTAAGGTGGCCTTCACATGAAATATGGCAGATTATTTTCATTCTGCCTTTATTATTACATTGGTGATACATTTGAGCCATGGACACCATCAAAACCAAAACAGCGGTTATGATTCCTGTGACACATCGTAGACTCCAACCTTAAATCTAATGGACATATCAGCATTCACTCTGTAAGCTCTCATCCTGTAAACTCTCACCCTGTAACTCTCACTCTGTAAGAGCTCACTCTGGAAGCTCTCACCCTGTAAACTCTCACTCTGTAAGATCTCACTATGCAAGCTCTCACACTGTAAGCTCTCACTCTGTAAGATCTCACTCTGTAAGCTCTCACCCTGTAAACTCTCACTATGCAAGCTCTCACTCTGTAAGCTCTCACCCTGTAATCTCTCACTCTGTAAACTCTCACTCTGTAAACGCTCACCCTGTATTAAGCTCTCACTCTGTAAGCTCTCACCCTGTAATCTCTCACTCTGTAAGCTCTCACTCTGTAAACGCTCACCCTGTATTAAGCTCTCACTCTGTAAACTCTCACTCTGTAAACGCTCACACTGTAAGCTCTCACTCTGTAAGCTCTCACTCTGTAAACGTTCACCCTGTATTAAGCTCTCACTCTGTAAACTCTCACTCTGTAAGCTCTCACCCTGTATTAAGCTCTCACTCTGTAAACTCTCACTCTGTAAGGTCTCACCCTGTATTAAGCTCTGACTCTAGGCATTTCAAATGGACGAGTGGCTCGGTTGTCCTCTTTGACAAATATAAACACATTGGCGCCTGATTGCTTCATCAATCTAATTGATATTTTATACTTGTTTATACTGTATGAATTACTGGCTGTCGAACTCAATGATTCCAGGGTGTCAGTGTAGAGGCACCAGGAAGCCCCGCCCCCCTCTGTGAAGAGGACACGCCTCATCGTCAGCCTGATGGACTCACACATCCGCCTCGTTTCTACGCCCGAGTCAAAACTTAATTTCTGAAGAATTCTTTGTAGTTGAGTTTTATTCCCCGCTGCGTTCTTCAGAGTGCTTCCTGCTACCCAGAAGAGCAGAGAAAGATTCAATATGCTTTTGTGGAAATATTATCCGCAGGATTGCTCGCTGGTTTTAAATGGGAAAAAAAGACAAGAAAAAGTTCATACAAGACTTCTGAGCTTGCCGGCGCAGAACAGAGACGGGTTGATGAGATAAGTCGCATCTTTGCTCCTCCTAATCCTGAACTGACTGATGGGTGAGCTGCCAGCATTATTGTGCAGAAAAATCGCTGAAGATGTTGACAGAGCGGGACTGGGATGATGCCCGGAAGCTCACTGCTCCCCTCAAACAAGCACAGGTTTTTTCGCCAGCAAATGGAGCAGAAACAGACGTGGACTGCCGTCTCATTGTGCGGGAGGAGAGAGCTCCTTTTTAAAACTTTCTCTCCCTCCAAGCTCCTCTCCATCCTTGACACCTCTGTCGTAGATTCGTCTCTAGCCTCCATATTTTCCCCACATGTAGTCACAGTATGTGTTGTATTGCGGCGCAGCGGCTCGTTCCCAGCTGTGAATGAACCATAAAGTAGACGACGGTTGGTGGTGACACGTTTTCATCCCTCACTATAGCTCACGCGCTCTTAACTGCCCCATTTATCTGGATGCAATTATGGCGTATCACTGTCAGCGTCTTATAGGACCATCTTTCCTTGGCGCCTCGCTCGCTTGTCTTTGGCTTCCCGATAGAAGTCTAATTGTCTGCTGCGAAGAGGGGGTTGATGCTGCCCACACTTCATTAGCGCCCGGACCGTCCATGGGAATGATTGGATTAATCAGTCTCAGTCCGCACCCTCATCATTTCGCCGCGCAATTCGAGCAGAAATCACTGCGAGGTGAAACTGGAGTTTATATATTCTTTCCTGTTGAGTTGTGATAGTTCTGTGGAGGTGCTCCAAAAACAGCGCCGGCTGGGTGGGACAAGCTTACGAAAACACACTTTTTTTCTGATGGCAACTTCTGAGAGGTGTAAGAATTTGAGGAGCATGTCCATAGCCCTGTGATTATGACGATTTGTGCTGCTGCTGATTGAAATAAAATGACTAATTCATTCATTCATGAATAGGGCTTAAATTGAAGGAAAATGTAGGCACACATGACCTAATTTTGAAAATGTCCTAGAAATGTGGGAAGATAGGGCTTTGGTCAGTATCATTCATGCTCAGAATTCAGCAAAAAAAAAAGAAAAGAGAGAGATAGCGAGTTTGGAGATCAAACCATAATGACGGATTCCCTCAGTGACAGAGAAGTAAATTACAAACTGGAAATCCTTTTGGACATATACTCTAATTTGGACATTATGCTTGGAAGCATGAAGATGACTGGTGAGTGGTTTCCTAAAAACACCGTCATACCAAACCTTTTCTCTCAAACTGTTCAGTGTAAAAATCCATAATCAATCGCTGCAAAAAAAGAGAGAGCGGTAAAAGTGTGAACCGCCTGCAGTGGCAACCTCAGAGGCCGTTTGCCAAAGGATGGAGCACTTTCAAAGAATTAGATGAACCATCTGTCAGTCACCGTCCATCACAAGCCACTTCGTCCTCTGAGAGTGGAGTGAAGTGGGGAAAAAAACAGCTGTTCCTTCAAGAACAGCTTTTGGCGCCATCGTTTGCTCACTCCGGAGATTCTCTCCACTTCCAACAAAATGGATTCTGCACGTCTCAGCTGCCTCCGTCTTATGGAGCCACCAGGGTTGTTTAGCAACCACCTGCTGCTCCTGCAGCTTCTAAAATGATGCATCAAGACAGAAGATCTAAACATTCAGATTGCTTTTCGATTTATTTTTTGAGGTTGCTCAACTTTTTTTCCTCAGGGGCGGAGCTAGATTTTTATGCATTGGGTGGACAAGACTGTTGGGGGGGTTCAATGCGATGGAAAAGCACCCTTAGTTTCCGTTGTCCTCTGCTGGTGAACTGTCCATCACCTGGGGTGGCAACTGGGCTGTCCAATCAGATTTCATGGGTGGCCAGTGCTACGCTGGCTGTGGAGGCCTCTATCTCCGCCCCTGTTTTTACTTAGCAGAAAATATATGAAAATCAGACTATTCAAGGTCAGAAATGCAGCAGGCCGGAAAACACTAAATCCCACAGAAGTCTTACTCAAATGTCGAGGTCGTCCTCAACTGGACTAAAAAAAATTGTCTCACAGGTTTAGGTCCAGCTGCGAGGTGGTTTTACACCTTCAGCAATCCCCGCTTTCCGAACATTTCAGGACTTTGCATGTATGCAAATAACCCTACATGGAATGTAAATCGTCTTCTTCGTGGCATTCCTCATCACTGACTGGCGCTTTGAGGCAAACAGGAGACCGGCACGTGCGCACGGATAGCCTCACTTTCTAAAAATGCTTCGGAAACAGCGGCTCGCCGTGAATGTGAGATCAGCACGGCTCATCGTCAGCCCGTTAAAAAAAAAATATCCATGTGCTGGTTGGATCTCCAGGCCATCGCCGCCACACCCGCCTCCCATCCTCCCACGAGCGGCGCGCTGGGCCTCGGGCTGCCTGTCTCCAGTCTGGGCGACGTGAGTCATCCACGCCTGCCCGCCCGCCTGCCGCCGCGCCATCGCACGCCGTTCCAGCATTGGCAGCGGCCCCGCTCTGCCCGGAGCTGCCGCCTGCTGAGGATGGAGACGGCGAGAGACGGCAGGATCGGTGAATCCCACGCTGCTACTCTGCGCTGTTTAGACGCCAGGATCAACGTTGTGCCTTTTTGCATCTCATTTTGTCCGTCATCTCCCCATTAGTTGTGTTTCTAAGAAAAATGAGCTTTGAAGTGAACAGTTTTGTCCATATTCAGGTCACTATTGTACCTGTGGGAAGGCAACATTAGCGGCTACATTAAAGCAAAAAGCACCTCTGCATATTCAAAGGAGGCCCTGGTAGGATAAACACATTGTTTTTTTGGGTTTTTTTAAACCTTTTTTACCTTAAATGCCACCACAAGCTCCTTCACCCGAGAGAGACTGCTTATTTTTGAGCGCAGTGGGGTGTCCAAGGTGTCCAGCGCAAGCGCCATGCGGCGCATTTGTCGCAGCAGAAAAAAAAAAGGATCTCAAACAGCTTTTTAAACAGAATAGCGGAGGACGAAGTAGCCACAAAGGGAGGGGCTGCTTAGATGTGCTGCAGATGTGTAAATGATGGAACAAACGAGTGGTAGAACTCAGGCATCATTTGCCACCCGGTTGCGATCGATGAAACAGGCGGAGCTACAACACCTTCAGCTGTTCCCAAACACGAGGCGGCAAACCGTCCGTTGGATTTCCTAGAACAGAAAATACTGTTTGTCAGAAGTGGCGTTTCTTGCTAAATCCAATCAAGCTGCTCAGGCAGTCGAGGTTGCATCGGCTTCTTTGCAAATAACGCACAGACTTCGATGGGATTCTTTCACTATCGATGGGATTTGCTCGCCTCTTTGGGAAAATGAGCCGACGCGCTTCTAACAAATCTGCTGCCATGGCGGCGGCGGCGGCGCACCATCTGCTGGTCTGCCCTCACGGCGTCCTGCAGCCCTGCTCCAACATAATCTGCCCTACCTACGGCCTCTTACGTAAGCTGCTGTTAGCCAGCAAGAATTTGTGAAGCTGAGAGCAGCGCTGCCACGGGGCCTCGGCATACGGCGGCTCGTGACGTTGGCGGTGCTTGCTGGCGACTCCCTCCAGAATTTGTGTCCTATCTCTTCTCGCCCGTCTCCCGCGCTCTCCAGAGAGCCGAGGAGCGGCGGGGAGAGCCGAGAGCGCCGGATAATGCTGTCAATTAAAGTGTCGCCTTGGTTCCGACTGACAGCAGCACTCTGTCAGGTGTGCTGCTATTTCTGTGCGAGGATTCGAGGCGCTTGGTTCGTTACTGCAGCAGCCGGTCCTGCTGAAGTGCAGTGAAGCCGGCTGACACTGGCGGATAATGAGGCAGGGTCTGTTAGTCGTGAAGGAAACACACACTCACATGCCACTCAAATCAGGTTTTGGTGTCACAAGAATGCCTAATTTGTCCGAAATCGACCGCGTTGTCCTCTTGCCGGACATTACCTGATGAACTTGGATCATCGGCTTCAATTTCATGTGCCGATTTCCAGCTATTCCCAGAAGGATTTGTGGCTGCCACCAGGCAGGAAAGCCGAACAGATGTTTGTTAGTGCGCAGAGATCGCGGTAAAGCCGCTGTTATGTTAAGTGAGCATTGCAGACGGCGGCATGTTGTCTTAGTTAAATGATTTTTCCCTCTAAAAAAAGTATATTATTGCAGAATCTTGCAAAGATGCAACCACAGTCTAGCTGCCATTTACATTGGGGAATGAATTAATGATGAGGAAGAATTCAGCACATATCAGTGTCCTTCGACAGAAACAATACTTTTTTTGCATTTGTAGAGATTATTCTTGGAAGCGCTTGGACGAAGCCGCCCAGATTCCTCTTTTAGTGGAAAAACTTCACAGAATCTCCTCTTTCTTTCACTGGTAATGTTGGTATGCGAGGAGTGGTACCTCCTGTGTCTTTTTTCCCCCTCTGTGAATTCTGAGCTCCTCGTTACGTAAGAGGATGCAGTGCGGCGCTGCAGTCGGCCTGCTGGGTGATGTTGTGTGTTTATGGATTAGTTGACTCCGGGCTCAGCGTTACTCGTTACGTGCTTCTCCTCTCGCCACATTCTCTGTGCGACACCCTCCATCTTCCGCTGGAATGGAGAGGCGGCGGGCTTCGGTTGCGGCCGTCACTATCGCTTCACCGCCGCCCTAGTCGTTCTCTTCGCATCTCAGTCCCCAGACGCCATCCGCATTCCTCGCCGCGCTGCTTTTATTTGCACGGCCGCTCTCTCGCTCCCTCACCTGCTCCACAGCTCCACTCCTCCCCACTCTCCTCCTAAGACTCGAAGTAATATTCATGATGGCGCTAGATAGAGCTGAAGGCACGCCGCAGACACCCAGAAGGATCCAGAAAAGCTTTTGTTACCTTTGTAGTTAACGCATCATGAGGGAGGAAGAATGGGAGCGTATTGACTCGCAGAATATCAAACATTATTTGGTCCTCTGTGGCGCTCTCTCTCCGCTAAGTGAATCTGGTTACATAAACAGCCAAACCACAATATGCAGCCTTGATGCGGCCAGCAGTTGGAAACAACAGATTTGCACTTCAGATGAGAAAACGATGCCATCACAGATGAGCCACGCATGCAAAGGGCAGCTTCATCTGCTGATGGCTTGCAGATTTTTTCGGCTTTTCTCAGCATGGACGTCTGATCTCATAATTATTTCATGCTAACATGCGGAAAAGTTTCGCTTCTTTACCATCTTGTCAGCAATAAATGATGACCCTCAACATGCAGCAGTAAGACGACCCCCTGACTCATTTGTTGTACTTTTTCTCACAGTCTGCTGGAGATTCAGAGGCAGATTTCTTTTGCACCAAACATCTGCGTGTTCCAAATAGGACGAGGTCGTGGTTTAGTCAGCCGTGTACATCTGTGCTCAAGGTTACAATCTGTCATCTGAATCAGTGGTTCTGAACCTTTTTGGGGTCATTATGAATGATGAATGCCCACTGAATGAGGAGGGGGCTTATAATTTGAAACGATGCAGATCGTGTTAAGTTTGTATTAACAAGCGTCATGCAGTAACTTTGAACAATGCAAATGGGAGCAATATCTCTTATTAAAATACAATACATTACAAATGTGAAACAGATGTAATTAGAGAAAAAAAGTCCTGTAGTTTCAATAGATAAAGGTCACATTTGAGTAAAATGATCCTATTTCTATAAACGTCATAGGATCTTTTATTTTCACGGACCCCTTACAATGACACCCCAGACCACTGATCTAGCTGATCTTGTTGAGGATGCCAGTGGAAGCGGTTCACTGTCTGCTCTCTCTGCTTCTCCATTCATGACGGCATCCTCTCGGTGGCCTCACAGGCCATCCAGACCTTAGCGACAGTCACAGAGGAGCTGAATCATACATTCTGCATGATGTCTGCCAGCCTGTCATGTGGCAGCGTGCGCGGCGCTCAGGCGGGCTCAGCGCCATCGGCCTAATTGAGATCCTGTCACAGGCCGTCAAGTAAAGTCCAAGTGGTCTGATTCACTTGCTTGAGGCAGAAATTATATTTTTCATTCACAAAATGTCAGTAGTTTACTGACATGTGATGATGCAAAGGAGTATTTTCTGAGGCTGCGAGTGGCATGTGGCTGCATCCTGCTGGCATTTCCCCCAAATCAGAGCGGATACCTGAGCCAGCGGGGACATGTGGATCTGTTATTGCAGCTACCGAGGGACAGGGTAGAAGAGGGGGTCTGGGGGATACTTTGCTCTCCGAGGTATTCAGTTTATCTGCAGCGTAAATTGCTCTGTAATTTCACAGAGGCATCTCTCAACACCCCCTGATGTTTTTACTGGTGATTACAGTCAGCAGCACCACAGTAGCAAAGTGTAGATTTGCACTTTTATGTATTTGTGTGGGCAGTGTGTGCATGCACGGGAGAGCAAAGGAAGCAAATAGACAGCCAAAGAGAAAGAAATGCCGTTATAGATGATTCCAACGTAGCTCTAATTAAAAGGTGTGTCGGTAAATACAGCAAAGAGCTCATTAAAAACATTACTTTTGCTAGACGCCCCAGTGCATGATACCTAAAACACAAACAAACAGCAACGGAGTAGGAAAGATTGCAAGCAAGTGGTTTGGGGATAAAGAAATCGGGAGTGTGTTTTATTATTAATGTGCAATGCACTCTGGATAATTGTGCAGTCAGCTCCTTTTTCCAGGTCTTCTGCTGTTCTGCTGCAGCGCCACCTCGGAGGAGAACCTCGTCCAAATTAAAGATGAGAGAGATTTTCCCCCTTGGGGCAAAAGCTGAGAAAAAGGAGTCGGTTAGTTATAATCCAAAGAAGAAAGGAGACTGCAACAGCATGCACGCTCTCTTGTCTTTCTTCTGCTCGTGCTGCTGCAGCATCACCTCAGAGAAGATTCCTTTTTTTCAAACGGGGAGATGAGAGAACCAAACAAGATGAGAGAGATCTTATCTTCTGGGCAAAATCGGCGAATGAACTCAAATCTAATATTACAACTACTTAAAATCCAACTGGGGTTCGAGGCAGGAGAAGCTGTGGAGGAGATCCGGGATGCTTTTTTGGATGAGATTTCATTTTGCTTTCACCCGAGATGACCGTGTTGTGTTTGTTGCCGCCGTTACACGCTGTGCACCAATGCTAATTTCCCACCTAAGGGAATGTAAATCAATGTGATAAATAAAATAGAGTAACTCTGCAAAGGGTAAAATGTTTTTTAAACCTTAAGGGTTTTCCTTGAGAGAATTCCCTTAAACATCCCCTACCTAAAAACTGCTGTAAAAATAACATATTAGTATTTTTTCCACTTTAAATGAGTCAATCTCTTGAAATATATATATCAAATCTTAATTATTCGGGGGGATTTTAACCCTCTAAATGCCAGTTTGTTAATGAAACTCCACAGTATTTTAATACCAAATTACAAAAACTCAAATAATTTCCATAAAATGCAATTTAAGGAGGGTTGAATCATTATTATTATCATAGCCTCAGGTGGGTCAATGATTAACAGCAACATTGAATTTGAGGCATTCATATTTTTTCTGCAGTGAAAGATTTTTATATCAAACTCTCTGATTGGCAAAAAGTGTCTCCTTCCAAAAGAGTGCTTTTAAAAGTATCATTTATTAACATTTTTTTTCGAGCATAGTCAGTTTTGTTAATCAGCTTCAGCCTGAAAGATACCAAATGTCAAATGTTTTTTTAGGGATTTTGACCCATCCGGAAAAAAAAAAACATCCCCAGCAACTCAAGGGTTAAGTAATGATTAGTTGGTCATTCGCATCAACTGAAGTCTCATTAGCTTGACCTCATGTCTCACAGCGCTCACACCTTCTCCATGTTTGCTTGCAGGTGTGTGTTTGGTGCTGGGCTGCATGATCTACCCCGACGGCTGGGACAGCGACGAGGTCCGGCGGATGTGCGGGGAGCAGACGGACAAATACAGCCTGGGCGCGTGCTCCGTGCGCTGGGCTTACATCCTGGCCATCATGGGCATCCTGGACGCCCTCATCCTGTCCTTCCTGGCCTTCGTGCTCGGGAACCGGCAGGACGGACTCATGACAGAGGAGCTCCTGGCCGAGAGCAAGGGTGAGAGATGAGAGAGTGTGTTTGACGTGTCCACACAACGCATGCTTCCCAGTATTCGACTGAAAAAAAAGCACAAAAATAAATCATTTCACAGTTATTTTAAGATTTCCGTGGACTATGAATCTGAGCTTCACTGATGTAGAATTGATGAGCTGTTTTTCGCTGACTCGCTGCAAAAGTCTACTTTCAGTGCAGTCTGCAGGCTGGCAAATGCATACACTAAAGTAAAGGGGAGTGCTTTAAATACCTCTGTGAGAATAGCCTCCTTATTTATTGCAGCCCATGTGACTTTCCACCAGACTGAAAATAGAAAGCGCACACTCATTAAAGGAGGGATTAAAAAAATATTCTCCTCTTGGAAACTTTAGACAAATGACAGAAGCCAATGTTTTTTTTATTGGGGTTTTTTTCTGGGGGTTTTTTTTGTTTTGTTTTGTTTGCTCCAGTGCCAAAACTAAGTTTAGGACTATTATCCCGATCGCGGCCATGTCTGCTCACAGATAACGAAGAGACAGATGGAGAGTTTAACAGAACCATCTGAAGTGTGTCATACATACTTTTCACTGCATTGTGTCTTTGCAGTATTGGAATATAACACTACAAAATTAACATTTAGTGATCCTGTACAGCGTCATAAACTGTTTTCCACTTTATAATAGTGAGCGTTTTACATACATTCAAGAGAAAACAGATCCAAAAGGTAGCCTAGGGGTGGAACAAACAGCGCCAAAGGAGAAAACCATGTTTGATCATCCACACACACACTCATTCTGATAGACTCGACTGGCGCTAGCAGGGGAGCTAAGTCAAGCTAGCCGCAGAGCTAACTCAGACTTGAGTCAACCAATCCTCTCCTCACACACTCCTGTCACGCCACTGCCGTCTGCAAGACTTGAAGGAGCAAACTGAGATATAACACAATCCACACACACTCTCTCGACTTTTATGTGATTTGTTTTGGATGTTTGCGTTTCCTAATAAATGCTGCCGCTTTGATTAGGCAATGCAGCCTGAAATGACGGGAAATGGATTCGACACAAAGATTAACTTTTGAATGAAATGTGAATCAGATTAAGAACAACTCTTTATGGGACCAAGTCACACGTCAAAGTCTCAAGTCTTAAGTCTTAACCTTCAAGTCTCAAGCAACTAGTCCCAAGTCATTTTTTCTTGGGCAAGTCAAGTCAAGTCATAGGTTATGTCAAGTCAAGACAAGTCCTAGGTCATGTCCAAGAAAAGCCACCTCATTCTACCTGCAAAATCTGATCTTAATAAAGTGAAAAGATAAGATATTACTAACTGTCACATTGGCCAATTTATCCATTACATTGTAACTAGAGATATTCAGTAAAATACACTGAGTAAACAAAAATGATTTCAAATCTGAAAACACAAAATCAAAAACACTCAAGTCATTCAAGCCATTGTGTCTCAAATCAAGTCAAGTCCCGAGTCTTTAACTTCAAAGTCCAAGTCGATTCTCAAATCGTAATTTTTTTTGTCAAATCAAGTCATCAAGTCATAAGTCATCAAAACAGTGACTTGATTCGACTTGAGTCAAAGCCACAATGACTCAAATCCCCATCTCTGCTCTTTAATGATTAACATAACACATAAACTACTGTGGTCCAGAGGAGGCAGCGTGATTCCACCAATAGTCAAGGCTATGCAAACTTCATGTTCAACTTCATGCAACTAAATTGCGGAAAGAGG
>CAESWR010000624.1:470725-482608 GCA_903171835.1 Mullus surmuletus | reverse complement strand
GCCAGTCGATAAAAGCCTCATTGTGCAGCCCAGCGAAGCTCCGCTCCTTGGTTCGGGCTCCAGAGAATCTATCAATCACGCATAAATCTGGACGGCACAAGAGTCTTTTACCAATTACCTGAAGCCTGGCACCATCTACTGGCAGCTGCGGGTTTCACAGCCAGGAGACGTGAAGATTCATGCGTCTGGCAGCGTGCAAGCATGAGAGTCTATTTATAGTGTGACCTTGAGAGCTGCATAGTTGAAGCGTTTCAATACATTTTCTTTGTGTCTCTGTTTTTCAGAGGGAGGAAACGCCTAACCAAACTTAGAGGTAAGTTTGCGCAAATTCTTACGAAACATTAATCTTTCTAAACAATGATGTTACATAATCTTTTGCATAGAGCCTCCCTGATTATGTAAGACCTCATGGAGGATTATTATGATGGCGACTTTTGTGTCCCAACATCAGAGTACATGTTATATGCTAGTATTCAACAAAAGTACAAGTTTCTAAGGAGTTTTCTTGTAATTGCCATTGTGTTGTGGTGGCTGCTCTGGTTAGAACTGAAATTACCTTATTCAGACAGGTATGTTGTTTAATACTTATTTCATGTATTTTGGATTACACATTCTAATCTGATGGGTAAATTAAATTAGATTAGATAGAATTTTATGATCCCTTCGAACCAGCAACAGTACAGTGCAAAAAAAAGGAGAAAAAAAAGAATATATTAAAAAAANNNNAAAGAACAAAAACAAAGCACACACACACAACACACCACATGAGTATTCAAATGTTAAGTTATAAAGTTATAACGTGTGTAAAGTTATAAAGTAATATGATGACCTTGGTGATTGCACTGGCCATTTTAATTGCACTGAATGAAGTTGATACAGGGTGTTATTTTTATTGTTAAATGTGTCCTCTATCCATTGCAATCAATCTTATATAGCACAGATAGTCAAGTGTGTAGAAACAGACGACTAAAATGGCCAGTATCACCAGTGGGGTACATCCTATTATTGGAATGGCTTACACTGATGTAATAAAGTGTAAGAAGCTTTTTATTCTCCTCTGCCATCGTCGGCTCCATTAAACGGATCACAGGACAAATTTGGGGTGGCGGAACGATGTTCTGCTACGGGACGCCATGTCCATTTCCCAGAATCTTTTCCCAGCAATTATATCTTTCGCCTCTTTGCGGCGCTGAGCCAGGTGTAAGCTTTAATGGGGAGATGTCTGGAACTGCTAAGTCATAAACCTGACAAGGGGCCACAGACAAGTTAGGGTTCATGACCCCTGTTTTTAAAGGTCACCTTCCGAGCCAAATTCATTTTCTAAAGGTTTTCTAAAAGTCATATGTGTCCCCGTAACGTAAGCATGAGGTCCAAAAATGAAAAAATTCTGTCACCTCATTTACTTGCAACCACTGTGTGTTGAAACGAGCGGATCTGAGAGTTGGAAAGTCATGGAAGTCATTGGCCACTCCCCCCAGATAAAATGAGCCTAACTATTAGCTGGAGCTAGCGTCAGCTACATGGTAGTAACTGAAACAACACATATGAACAAAATAAGAGATTTAGAAAAAAAGGAACCAACATTCTGAAACGTCCTGCTGCAGCCGCAGAATCTGTGTCCCATTCTGGTTCAATTAGGTCCAGTTGAACGACAGCATTTCTGCCGTAAAAAACAGCGTATTGTACGCTAAGAACATACACCAGCGAAAGCCGCATCCCCTGCCCAATAGGAGCGTGGAGTGGGCGTGGCCACACACAGCTCACTGACATTTAAAGGTACAAGCAGGGTTTGAAGTACCAAAGTTGAATATTCGGGGAAAAAACTTTTAAAATAAGGTTTTTGGGCCTCTGGCAACTAAATGAGATTGAGTGAAATACCCCATAGAAGGTGACCTTTAAGTGCTGTTTTAAAAGCCCCTTGACTGTAACGTATTAAATGTCAACACAGCTGAATATAAAGTGAAATATTCTCCCCGAGCTGCAACCCAGAAAATTGTCTTTCATTAGCAGAGTCGGTGAACTTCTCTACGGCTTCGCTACTTTCCACCACAGCATTCAGCAAATACAAACGTACTCAATCTTTTTTTTCTGTTTTTTAAGGTTCCTGGACTTCCATGTGTTTGTTTTCATAAAGCCCCTCAACGTCACCTTAAAAGAGGGAGGCGGTCTGGGTCTGTGGAGAAGAAGGATACTTTGGAAACAGCCAGCCTGCTTTTTACATCGACCTGCCCCCCCTCACCCCCACCCTGAAAAAAAGAAAAAAAACAACAAGACTTCTCCATTTTAACCTTCTCTTTACGTCATCCAACCTGCTCGCCGTTCCTTTGTCGTCTCCAAGCCCCGCCCCCTCCCAGCACTTACATGGAGCCCAATGCACATTTATCCCAGTGTGTCTGCAGAGCTAACTCCCTTCACATGGACCATGGCGGGGGGTGGGGGCTGGGGTGGGGGGGGTGCAGAGACTGTTACCCAATGTATGGACGACCCACTACCCACTGGAGAACGCACATGGTTGAACACCTGCAGTACGAGCACAGACAACCGAACACACACATATACACACACAGCTCGCTCGCATACACACACATCCCTGCGACACACACGCAAACACACATATATACACCAACCAATTCTGTAATTATAAATATTAAACTATGTTAACACTTATCCGTGTGTACCACCGTCAGGATGTGCGTCATGTTTTATTTGTGAAAAGAAGAATCTGCTCATTTTCAGACAATACCGAGTTGATGTACAGTAAATCTGTTGTGTTTCATATGTGAGGTTCGACCACGACATGAATGGTTTTAGTCTCTTAGTTTGCTCATATGCCCTTTGTTCCTCTTCAATTACTAGAAAAGATAGCTGAGACTGTTTTATAATAATATTGTCACCCAAAAGATCAAAAAAACTCTGATGACAAAGTATGTACAGTGAATATTGAAGATGTTATAGGACTTTTACCTGAATCCATCCGACGCCCTGCTCGCTACCTTTGCACAGCGCTTCAGTTTGAAAAGAATTCCGATATTTTATAGTTTGTGGTATCTACACTGTGACGGGAGCTGTCAACGGACTGTGTGTCGCAGGACTTGTAGCTGCTGTGTGAGTGTGTGTCTGAGTGTGTTTGGGGCGGGCGGGTGGGTGGGGGTGGGGGGGGGGTTATGTATTTGAGTGCATGCCTGTGTGAGTGTGTCTGTGTGTCTGCGTGCAGTAGTTCGATGGGCTAGTTGAGCAGTATGCCAGCCTCACACATATCGTCCTGTTGTGTATCTTTCTCTGTCTTCGTCTCCGGCTCTCTAATCCTCTTTCTCCATCTTTGACCCCTCCACCCCTCTTACTTACTTTCTCTCTTTCTTTCTCTCTTTCCCTTGCTATTGTTGGGACGTACAGGGTAACACGATGGAGAAGGAGTATCATCTTAAGTAACTGGTGTGCCTGAGGAGCGAACCTGAGAGGAATAATGAATTTAAGGCCTGTTCCAGCCTTTCCTCTGCATATGTTCTTGTGTAAATAGATATTCTATAGATACCAAACAATTAACATATATGGAAAAGGGGGTTAACTTACAGCAATTTAAGAGATTCCTTAAAGAATATATAAACACTTAATAAAGGTTTTCACTGTAAAATACTGTTGTCTTTTATTGATTTTGAACAAATGTCAAAAATCAGGAACATGTGTTACTTAAAAGTTGCATCCCTACGTGGCTGCTGAGTGTGAGGGAGGGCTAACACGAGTGTTACTGTGAGGCAAATGGTTTATTTCATTTGACAAATTGATTTTTTTCTTTTGTTCAATCTGAAAATTGCACAACTGGCCGAACCCCATGTTTCTGCCTTTTAGTTCATGTGTATTTTATTTCAAATCCATTTGCCGCTGAGGTCTCTGAGACCCGAGTCAAAAAGCAAACCTAATTTAATAACACATTTGTCTCATTCTGGACAACAACAAAGCAGAAACATGGAGTTAACTTCAAGAAAAGATCAAATGTCTGTGAGATTATGGAAGATTAACCTCTCACTCAGAAGTCACGATAGCTTGATTATCCAAGCCTCGTGTCCAGACCAGCGAAAAGAAAGGAATGCCAAGAATACTTGTCACATCTGATGTTTTGAGATACTTTGAAGAAGAAAAGTTGAATTAAAGGTGATTGCTTTCAATAACTAACTGCTTGACAATGATGGAGCCACATTTTCCCCCTTAATTATGGGATATTGGTCCATCACAATCCTCTATTTATGTCTTTTTAATGTTTCTTGGATCAAATGCTTCATATTTCAAAAATGTTAATAAAATATCAACCAATTCTTGATTCCTTAAATCACTTTTGTATCCGAGTATTGATGTCGAATGGTGCGCTGGCCCTTTAAGAAGCGAAGCACTGGCACGACGGCCCGGATTCAAACCTGTAGCTCCGCCCATCGCCCCGCCCCCCCCTTCCTGCCATTGCGGAAGCGTCTTCAGCGGCGGATGAAAACAAGATGGGAGCCGTGCTGGAGACCCCCGTGAAGTGTCCGCTGTGCGACCAGCTGACCGGAGACCCCGTCACGCTCAAGTGCAGCCACCGCTTCTGCCAGCGGTGCCTCGGCGACCTGTGGAGCGTCTCCCCCGCCGGACCCTTCCGCTGCCCGGAGTGGCGCTGCGGGACCTCCTACAAGACGCTGCCGTTTGACAGCAGCGTGATATGGCCGCCTTCCGGTGCCAGCCGGCGGACTCCGACCTCCAGCCCCGCAGGTGACCACCAAACCCGCCGGCCGCGGGACGCTGAGCGGTCCGAAGGGCCTCTCAGCTGACTGTGTTTTACCCGCGCCTTTTTTGGTTTGTTTTCCTCCTCAACTTCCGCTCACGAATCGACAGCACAAAGTCCCGGCGGTCACCTTATGAAGAACACTGAACAACAGCATCCATCAATCAATCAATCAATCAATCAATGCATCAGGCGCTCCAATACATGTGATGTGCTCAAATACAAACACGAGATTTAAAAATATAGGTTTTAGTCCTTATTATAAATACATGACTTCTGCTTAACTCTTTTAAGGTAGTAGAAATAGAAGTTGTTTTTTTATATGAAAATTGTAGTAACTATTATGGTATAATAATAACTTTAATAACTAGATCGATCAATAGGTTTCTGAAATTTATCTTTGCATGCACATGTCTGTCATTCGGGGGGAAATGATTTAAAATCCTTATTATATGACGTTATTTAGAGACTTTACACAACACCTCTCGATGATTGACAGGAACACCATGGCTCCAGAATCAATGGAGCACAGCTCAGCACAGCTCATGCTGAGGTCTGTGTAACATTCTCAGAGGAAATGTTGATCAGGACAAATCGAAAGGAAATTTCTCTGAATTAGTCGATGTCGGTGCCTTCACTGAGGGAAATGGTTTACACAAGGCTCTGTGAACCGGATAGCTTCGTTATTGTTCCTACACGCCGATAACAAACACACGTTTCCTCTTGGAATACCATCAAGGTTAACTGCAGACACATCCGTCACTGAAGCACAGAGCCAAATCATAATAACAAGTGAATTTATCCCGACCAATAATCTGACTTTTCATGTTGATCAGCTGACCCCATCAGCAGACAATGCTGTAGAACCAGAGTGCAGAATGTCCACGCTATTCCCTATATGTGCCTGATTCCATGTTAGCCAAAATGTTATTTTCTTTCAGTCAGAATACGTTTAGAAACAGGGTTGTTTTTTTCCCCTCAAATGATGAGACTGATGAGCTGCTTTATTTTACGACTGCAATCCTCTTTGATACACTGCTGTGGCCACACGAGCGCTCGCCACACTGGGCTTCCGATCTGCAGGCGCGTTCCACAGGGAGCCAGGGCAGCGATCCGGACTGTTGCCATCAACCCTTAGCCGAGCCAAGCCAGCTGTGTGTGCTGGAATTATCGCAGATCATCAAATTCCCAAACGATGCAGTTGAACAGGCCGACAATGAAGCGCGAGATACTTCACATTGTAATTGGAGCTTTCAGCCGCACACACATACGGCTGAAAACACACGGCAGGGATTTGTTTATGTTAACAGGAAACATTTTCATTCGACCAGCGGACAGATCATGTGATGCACTGATATTCATGGGATCATAGGAGGTGGTCTGCATCGACACGCCATTCCCTCACTCATTATGAACTTACAAGCCGGCTAAGTGCATGCATGAGCCCCCCCAAACGCCCTGTTGTCACGCCATCACTCACTGGTACAGCGCACATTTACATCGATTTGGATATTTGGATGCTGTGTAAAAGCCTCACACACGCTGAAATGCTCTCATACACACTACTGAAACGCTCTCACACACACTCCTGAAACACTCTCATACACACTACTGAAACGCTCTCATACACACTACTGAGACATGCTCACACATTGAAACACTCTCACACACACTACTGAAACACTCGCACACACTACTGAAACGCTCTCACATACACTACTGAAACACTCACACACACTACTGAAACGCTCTCATACACACTACTGAAACACTCACACACACTACTGAAACGCTCTCACACACACTACTGAAACACTCACACACACTACTGAAACGCTCTCACACACACTACTGAGACGCTCTCACACACACTACTGAAACGCTCTCATACACACTACTGAAACGCTCTCATACACACTACTGAAACGCTCTCATACAACGACTGAAACGCTCTCACACACCGCTGAAACACTAACACACACAGCTGAAACACTCTCATACACACTACTGAAACGCTCTCACACACACCACTGAAACACTCACACACACTACTGAAACACTAACACACACTACTGAAACGCTCTCTCACACACAGCTGAAACGCTCTCATACACACTACTGAAACGCTCTCATACACACTACTGAAACGCTCTCATACAACGACCGAAACGCTCTCACACACACTACTGAAACACTAACACACACTACTGAAACGCTCTCACAGACACAACTGAAACGCTCTCACACACACTACTGAAACACTCACACAAACTACTGAAACGCTCTCATACACACTACTGAAACGCTGTCACACACTACTGAAACGCTCTCATACACACTACTGAAACACTCACACACACTACTGAAACGCTCTCACACACACTACTGAAACGCTCTCATACACACTACTGAAACGCTCTCACACACACTACTGAAACACTCACACACACCACTTAAACACTCACACACACAACTGAAACGCTCTCACAGACACAACTGAAACGCTGTCACACACACTAGTGAAACGCTGTCACACACACTACTGAGATTTCAGTGGAACCGGAAGGTGACTAGTATTTGCATTAGCATTGATAATGAAGATTGGCACCAGCCCAAACAGTGAGGAAAGAAGTGACTGGAATCCTGGCACAAATGGTCCTGATGGAGGGGACTGTAATATTAGCGTCACAAGGCTATCCAGTTCTTGATTTGACATAACTGCATATCTTAATGGTTCAACTCCCAGTAGTCGTCTGTGTAGTTCTTCTACTTATCCCAAAGCAGGATGCACTTCTCTGCCATGTCGTGCCAATGGACACACCGTGAGATTTCTGTTTACTGGTTATGGTGTATCTGGGACGGCCAGGGAGACCAGTGAATGTTGTTGGGGTAACAAATTTGCATCAGCAGCGTCCCTATTCCCAGGATCATATCCAGACACTGCCGCATGAAGACCGGATCTAGTTCTTGTATGGTCATCAAGCAGTCTATAAAGCCTTTCCTGGTCAAAATTATTGGGCTCATTTCTGTGAAGCACTTGTAAAAGAAACAGCGTATTTCATCCTCCTATTTCATTCCTTTTCATGTCATAAAATAAAGTTTGCACTAATAATCAAAAAACAAAGAGGAATAGATGAAAATTTATTTTAAGCACTGTCACTTTATACTTTCAATGGCGTTCCCTCCAGCAATTATCCACCATTTTCACTGCATGTGCATCCTCAGAATGTTAAAGAGAAGAAAATGGCCTGTACTTCCTCTTTAAAGCCACCGGTCTGTTACACTGAAACACCTTCCTTTTACTCTGAAATCTCAGTAGTGTGTGTGAGAGTGTTTCAGTGGTGTGTATGTGAGAGCGTTTCAGTGGTGTGTGTGTGAGAGCGTTTCAGTGGTGTGTGGGTGTGTGAGAGCGTTTCAGTTGTGTGTGAATGCTAATTCTGAATAATGTCCCTGACGGCCCCTCATAGCTGTGGCACCCCAACGCGGGCAGACGATGCCACATTGAAGCACAAAAGAAAAGTGCTGGGTTTGAATGTTTCCTTATGAAAACTTTGTGCTTTGTGCTTGATGCCCCCGGTGACCTTAACAACTCACAGGATAGCCGGGGGGGCACTGACCCTTTTATGATCTCATCCTCTCGCATAACAGCCAGGAGGGGCGCTGACCCCCGTCAGCTGAGCAACCTCAAAGGAGCTCAGTGGCCCAATTTGACCAAAAGTTGCTGCTTATCTGTGATATTATCAGTCAAGTCAGCAATTCCTCTTATTGATCTTATTTTCTATTACTTGAAGGGGGGCCAAGTAATGGTCAACAAGGCAGATCTGAGTCCACGCCGCGGAGGTCGTCACTCGCCAGCCGCCTCCTCGGGAAGAGGAAGGCCAGCACGCCGTCGCCCGAGCAGCCGGACACAAAGCGGGCGACACAGGAACCATCCTGCGTGAGGCCAAGTGACGTTGAGACGCCCAGCACCCCAGCAGAGCAGCCCGGCCCACCTCTGGGTGTGGAGGCCATCGACACAGCCAATCAGGAGTCTGCACAATCTGAGTGTCGAGATGACTCGCCTCCTCCCGACAACGCAGACAGCCACATTCCACACACAAGCCATGTTCCACAAGACGTCTCAGAGATGGAGAACCAGCAGAAACCAGAAGAACCCATCACCTTGGAGGATTCTGACAGCGCAGATGAAATAGATCTTTGTGATTCTCCTTCTCCTTCAACGCCCAAGAAGGATGCACCATCCACAGGATTTCACGCCTTCCTCAAAAAAGTCAGCAACTCCGAGTCCTCTCCCGGAATTTCAGCGACAGGAAATTCGCCAGCCTCAGGTGCCCCGAGCCGCCCTGGCGTCTTTGTGAGGTCCGAGAGCAAAGCCAGCGGCCCCGTGCGCTGCCACTACTGCCCCAAAGCTGTGTACAAGTCTGCGGTGAGGACGTGTCTGGTGTGCGGCGCGTCCATGTGTTCAGAGCACCTGCGCCCCCACATGGAGTCTCCGGTGTTCCAGAGCCACACCCTGGTCCCCCCCGTGGCCGACATCTCCCTGTGGAGGTGCCAAGACCACCAGGAAATCAACCGCATCTACTGCCGGCAGTGCGCAGCGTGTGTGTGCACGGTGTGCACCGTCATCGGCTCCCACCGGGACCACGCGTGCATCAGCATCAGGGAGGCGGAGAGGGAGCTGCGGGTGAGTGGGCGGGTTTGGTGGGTGTTTAGATTTGGAGTAAACGATTTGTAACATCTCTGTAAACATTTTTTCCAGGGAAATCTGAGCCAAGAGATCAGGCAACTGCAGCTGGCTGAACAGGAAGTGAGGGACAAACTGTCTGAGCTGAATGAGAGGAAAGAGACCTTCAAAGTAAGAGACCTTCACCAAATCACACACTTATTTGCACTAGGTGCATCAGACTTTTTTTTTTTTCATAACTTGACCAAAGATATTTGGAGTGTTACGGACAGTCAGCGCTCAGAACATAGTGGCCCTGCGGAGTGATATTTAAGTTATCAATAAAATTAAATATAATATTAAGACATATGTAAAGAGTGTATCGTTTGTATATAGCCATTCAAACATACATCTTGGATCTGCCATTTTTCTATGGTAGCTCAGAGGGACAAACTGTATGCTTGCACCCACAATGCACCTCTGCATCACCTGCAGCAGCAATGCACCTGAACGCTGTTGTTGTTTTTTCTCACACCTTTGTGTCTGAGTTGACACAGTTTGTAAAGCAGTGCTGAGGTACGTTATTTGAGCCTCTCAGTTCCCTTTTTTTTGTTCTCCTTGCTGCTGCTCTTTTGGTATCAGCAATCAAGTTAAAAGTAAACCTCGTAGTTACACTCTTACAATTTGTTTTTGTCGCTGTAGAGCTCCACTAGAATGGGGGGGGGGGGGGCAGGAGGAGTCAAAGACTGTATTATCAATGTTAAGTGTAAAGCAGCTGTGATCATTTCTATATCTACCAATTATTTACAATTGCAGTAGTCATGCAAATGTTTAATCCTCGTTTTCTAGACAAGGGTTCAGTTTGCTCTCAAATTGCCCAACAACAAATTTTGTGTAAGGAGAATTTGTTTCCCCGTGGTTTGATGACATAAGAAGATACAAGCATTTTCCATTCTAAAGTTGATGCAGCTCAACTGTTAATCAGCTCCCCGCCATCAACATCACCAGCCTTTGAGGAACCACGAACATTATATAATTGCATCACGTCTCCTCCATCTCCAGGCAGCGTTGAGCGAGGCACGCAGCGGCGTGCAGCAGCAGTACGGCGCCATCAGGGAGGCGCTGGAGCAGGAGGAGCATTCGGCGCTCCAGTGTGTGGCCAAGGAGGAGAGCAGAGCGCTGGGGGGGCTGGAGGAGAAACTGGGCCAACTCCAGAGCTCCCTGCAGTCCATCCAGCAAGGTCTGCAGAGCCTGGAGGCCCTGGCCAACACCAAGGACGAGGAGCGCATCCAGGAGCAGGCCTTCATCATGGTGAGCACGGCGAGTGTGTGAGCGCGTCGGGCAGAGCGGCTCACTCTGCTGGTCAGGATAGAAACCCCCATTATTTAACATTGACTACGTTTACAAGCAGTCAATATCCGTACCAATATGTACCAATATTCAGGTACATATTCAGGTTACTGACACATTCAGAATAATACCTTTACATGCATTAGCAAACAGGGTTATTCCTGTATACATGGCAGAGATGGGGACTCGAGTCTGAGACTCGGACTTGAGTCGCACTTAAGTCGGACACACAGGGACTTCAGACTTGACTTGAGACTCTTCCTCAAAGACTTCAGACTTGATTTCGGACTCGTGGTTTGGGACTCGTGAACAATCTTCTTCGTTTTTTGCGCATTAACATGTTGAAAACGTGAACATCACATTTTTTGTCTCACGCATCCACACGCGCACACACACACACACACACACCTTGCTGTTATGATAATGTTGCAGTACATCGAGTGCACACGGCACATCCACCACCTCAGATGACCATGGCGGCGAGCAGACGGCATGCAGTAGCTCCGGTGCCATCTGTTATAAGTTTTGGTTTCAAGAATGTTAAAGACGGCCCGAAGCGAGAGGCAGAATGTAAAGTCTGTGGAGTAAAGATTAGAGATACTGGCTCAACAACGTCCAACTTCATTTGCCATTCAAAAACTCACCCAGAGAGGTCAGTCACATTATCATTAATCCGCATGTGCGCCTTGTTGGCTGTTCTCCACTGTTTCCAGTTGCACTGTTGTTGATTTTGCACAGCGTAGCTTAACATGCGCAAGTGTGTGCAGTGAGGCTAGCAGGATTAGCAGTTAGCAGAGGCTCCGGATCACAGGTTAGCTCAGAGAGTGGACAGAGAAGTTCACTAATCATACAGGAGATACGTGAGAGTCTGTGAGAGGAGGAGCAGAGGGGAACTGAGGTGTGAGGGAACGCTCGTTGCAATATTTCCATTCATTTCTCATTATTGTTGCAGATGATAAAACCCTCATTACAACAAAAGAGAAGTGCTACTTTTTTTTTGGTTTGGAGACTTGAGACTTGACTTGGACTCGTGACCAAAGACTTGAGACCTGAGCAAGTCTTACCCCTCAAAGACTTGAGACTTGACTTGGACTTGTGACCAAAGACTTGAGACCTGAGC
>CAESWR010000624.1:414204-449245 GCA_903171835.1 Mullus surmuletus | reverse complement strand
GGTTAACCGTGTTTTGGGGGTTAGCCGTGTTTGGTGGGTTAGCTGTGTTTGGGGGCTTAGCGTACGCTTACAATTCAACCAGACACGGTGAACATGAGACTTTGATGATTTTGTCAATAAAGTTGCACACGGGGAGCTGATGAGCCTCCCTTATGCCAAAATCAGCGCTATTGCTATGCAGTCTGGGATTTGTAGTATCAGTGGTACAATCGTCCCGAGGGACGGATGTGGCCCCCGGGCCTTGAGTTTGACACGTGTGAGTTAGATTATGCAGGAAAATGTCAACTTTCCAAAGAAGCTGGTGGCAGCAGGTGGCCAGGTATGCTGTGTTTACGCTTTAGCTGCAGTTAATTCATGTCGCGTAAATCACTTTGATTCAGTCCAGAGCTTAGGTTTGACGCCCGGTGTGTCAGGACTTGTCCTGATGCAGCATTTTCCCTCTGCTCTCTCCCAGCGAGTCATAAAGGTGTGCTGTGACCGGGCAGGGAAAGCCTCAATGAAAGGATTGTTCCTGCTTTGACCAAAGAAAAGCCTATTTTATTACCTCAAGTTTCCAGCTCTGAGCAATTATTGCCCCCCCCCCTACCCCTTCCCTCCATCAAAATGACAGCACCAATGCAGGCTTGTGCCCCGGCTTTTGTAAAGCAACAAATGTTCAACACACAGCTGATCCTGATCCTGCTCGCAACAACAACACGTCAAGCGAAACCCTTGTGAGGAAAATTTGGACACTTTCAAGTGGGACACTGATATCAGAGGCACATACGTCATCAGTGTCATCAATGACGTAAACAAACACGGCAAGTTTGTTTCCAGGTAACAGCACAAACAAAATCATTGTGGGTATCTTTTTGCGATATAGAAAATCTGAAAAAGGACGCACGATAATATTGGTGGCTGAGTTTCTGGTCTGTAGGATAGATGCAGGTGCGAACTTTTCACTGAGACTGTTTATAAAAAACTACTTAACAACGTCAAATAATGTCATTTTGTGACCCGCCGATCACTCTATATGACTTATCTGCTCTGGCAGGAATACTGACAACTGAGTGTGTTAGTGTTTTTTTCTAACACCACAAGTAGGTCAATCAAAATGGATAAGGTTGAAATAAACTAAGATAGCACAATTCTCTTTTCGCTTAGCATTGGCAGCTGTCTCCTGCCATAGACTCAGATCAAGCTGATGATTCGCAATTTATTCTGGGATAGCACTTATTTTCAAGAGAGCCCCTGGAAAAGCTTAAGGCGAAAACAGTCCTTGACCCTAACCCTCAGCTCAGCAGTTTCAAGAATTTGAACAGCAGTAGCACTTAAGGATTTGTGATATTGAGTGTTAAAGGTGCTCTCTACGAGGTATTAAACTTGAAATTCAGCATCAACTATTTGCTATATCAAAGTGCCGGGGAGTCTTGGTGTTGTGTTTGTTGGCTGACCCGCTGTGCCCGAACACTACAAGAGCCGTATACATAGAGTACAGCGCAGTATAGCTCAGTGTTTGGTGGACAGACCCTCTCTAAAGTCCATCCAAGAGTTTCAATAAAGAGACACAGAAACCGAGAGTCGGCATTGGTTCTGCACCGAGAGCTGCTAAGGTTGAAGCTAAAGCAGAACAGAAAACAAGTGGAGAAGCGTCGCCCAAGTGGCACGGGTTGTTTATGTCTGAATGAAATGCTGCTCTGCTCGTGCTCACATCTAGTGGTAAGATGTCATATGTAGCAGCCCCCCCCCCCGGCCTAATGGAGAAAATAGGATAGTATCTTAAAATTCCAGAAGGAGCTGTGGTGCTGAATGTGGGCACAAAAACAACATTGAAAAATGCTTAATTGCTTTTTAATATCTCTTATCAACCCAGAACTAAATGACTCTCCCCAACCCCCACATTCCCCCGCCCCCCGCCCTCCGCCCTATCAGGAATCTTAATATTGGAGGCTCTATGAGTGGGTGGGGGATTCTGAAAAAAGGCTGTTTTTGGGGGGAGCTTTGTCTTTAGGACTGTTAGGACTACTGCTAGAAGAAAGTCACGTAGATAATGAAGACGTAGCGTTTCCATAATTTGTTTCCACCAAACCAGTAAACCAGTGGATATTTTCACAGTTTCTGCTGTCCAAGCAGCACGGTGTTGGCAAATAGGTCACACGTGGCCCGATGGTGACCTTTTCAAGAGTTTTTTTTTTTGTTGCTGCAGGATATTGTCACCTCGGCCAACCCTCAGAGACTTGCTCGGCTCTGTCTCTCACTGAGGAGCCATCAGCACGCCGACCTGCAGCCCGGCTTGCTTTGTCATACTCGGTCCCTTTATACCTGCCGGATCACCATGACCTCGCTGCTCCGGCGAAGGGATCATTTAATAACAGTAGAGCCGTGGATGTCGAGATGGGTTCAGCGGGCGCTCAGGCAAAAGCGGCCCCTCGAGAGTGTGGCAGTAGCATATGTAGAGGGTCGAGTGTGTGTACTATTTGTGAGGAGGCGGCAGCAGCAGCACACAGCACAGCTCTGGGTGCTCCCACAGGTCCTTCGCACACTCTTGGCGTGCTGCACCCTGGGTAGCCAAAGCAGATGGTGACCCTTTTTTTTTCTCTTTTAAACCCTACAGTGATTAACACTTGCATTCACACCATAGTCCACCAGTGACAGAATATACTATAAGGATTATAATTTCGGTGATTATTGGTGGTTTTGTTTGGAGACCGTCAAGGGTGTGAGGATGGTATTTATGCTGCCTGAGGCTCTTGGCTGGGATTTTTCTTTTTTTTTCTCAAAGAAGGTGACTGTGAAGCATCCCTGCTGAAGATGTTTACAGTTTTGACTACTTGAATTTTTTGTGTTCTTCTTAATATTAAAGAAGAAATGAAGTCCTTTGTCAGATTCATGATTAGGATGGCAACAAATATGATTTACCATGGTTGGCAGGTTATATTTAGCTTTGCCTCCCCGTGCTGCTGACTCCTGGTCCGTCTCCGCAGCAGTGATATTGTTCCGCTAATGAGGACCGCTTTCTTCTCCGCATTTCTTTTTAATTTCCTCCTGTCTGCCGCGAAAGTGCGTTTAGGTCCACAGGCTTTCACAGTGACCCCCCCAGCAGCAGATGTGCGTCTGTTTATTTCTATTGGACAGGATTAGAGGAGCTCAGACCATATGTTGGTTTTTCATGCGTTGTCACTTTTACGGCGCTGGCAGGGATTTTATCAGGGAAAGACAGAAAAGCAATTCCGTTGTGGAGTGACGGCAAAATGCATTGGACAATTTCTGTGTGTATTTGGCAAGTGATTACCCTCCGGCGGTTCCAGCTGTCTGCATAAACTCCGCAAAATCTCATTTTGTATCCATTATCTTCAATAACTCCTCCACTTCTTTATTGTAATGTCGTATTACGTGTTGTGTTATTTTTAGGCAATGCTTTCCCCTTTTCTTTGTTCACAGAAAAGATTTGTGTCAGTATGTCACTGCTCTTCTCTTTTATGTTTTTTATGGTTTAAAGTGTGGCTTTTCTTTTATTTAATGACAGGTAAGCTTCTGTGGCCCAGCAGGACATTTAGCAGAGAGGAGTAGCAGCTAAAGGAGCACCTTCTTCATTCGGATTTGGAGGAGTTTCGTTGCATCTGAGACCAGTAAGCTCAACTTGTTCTGACTCAGTAATTTATCATTATGAAATAATTGGGATGTCAAAAGGTCTTGGTGTGGAAATGAGTAATACTGGTCAGCTGAAGGCCTATTAGACGTTAGAGAACTTTTTTCCACATAGCTGCTACCTTTTGCCATTTGGACAAAGTCATCTGTCAGCGCTCCTCCTCAGCAGCTGTCATACTTCACAACTGACATTTCAAATCCTAAAATGGAATGAAACATTGAAATTACTCAGCTGCTAGATCAGGAGCTCTCAAACTGATTTCTCTGAATATTATTTCAGTCAGAGGCTGAGAACAATGGGCGATAACATAATATGATTTAATTAACTTGACCAACATTTTTCATTTATAAGGAAATACAAAGATCAAGTCAAAATACTTCCAACATATTCACGCCTAGTGGTTTAAGATGGCTGTTTTTGCCTTGAGTTTCTTTTTCTAGAGTAATTGATCTCACAGTCTGTGATTCATGGGAGGACTTAGTATGTTGTCCTCACCTGTGTTTTGTAGATTCTGCTGCCCCAGATGTCTTTGTTTGGTGTCATAATGCGTCTTACATTGGCACTCTTTACGATTGCCACTGTCTTTGTGCAAATCAAAGATACCGGCATTGTGCTGCATTGGGGCAAAGTGAAGGCATTTTTTTCTGTCCATTCCTTTCCCATTACTATGAAAAATTTGACCGTGACATCCTCACCATGAGCGAGCCTGGTGAAGTTAAGAAGTGTTACTGGATTGCCGTGGATGATCTCCAGCCACATTGCATTTAGCATTGTGAAGTGAACATTTCTTTCCCACTGAAGTGACAACTGTTGGTAATTTACAGCATTATGGATCACTTAATGCACTGAGTTCATCTGAAGGTCGCACAAAGAATGGGTGATTTGATGAATGCTTGGAAAAAAAGTAAATAGGTTATCCCTAATGTAGGGCTTTCTCTACCTGAACGGAAGCACTTCACATTCACTTATACTGCCTCGTTCACTCTCACATTCTCCCGCTGATGGTAGAGGCAGCCATACAAGTATCAACCCATCTCCAGCAGCACTGAGGGTTCATTATCTTGCTCTCGGACATTTGGACATAGACTTTAGGCTGAGGGATCAAGCCCATGACCCTTTCATTACTGGCTGGCGCAGCCACTCTATTTCCAGAATCCTGTGCCAAATAAGCATAGACTATGTTCTAATTAAGAGAATACACCCAACAGCAGCTGTGTCAAGTAGAGTCACAGAATAGAAGTCTCTGATCCATCTTTGATGGCCTTTGTGTGTTTGCATTATATGGTGCTTGTTGCACAGAGTGCGGCATGGGAGTCTAAATCCCATGGCACAATTCTCAAATAGTTGTGGATGTCTGCTTTAATCAGAGTCTGCCAAACCAAAATAGAAGAGTACTGGTCACAGATGTTCCTGATAACAACCTTGCCAACTGAAGCTACCCATCTGAACCCGATCAAGACAGTACATTGAACAAATTGTCTTGCCCCATAGTTAATTCCCGAAAACTCTTCAATATACTGCCAAGTGGATGTAGACACGCTTTGTACATCTGAAGTTTTCATCGGGACAGATCGAGTTGCTGCTGCAGATGTGCAAAATTGAGGTTGGTTCCTCTTATCGTCGTTATTTTCTGACAGTCATTGATTCGATGTGCTTGTCAGTTCGCCAGCCTGTTGGTTCCTGACAAGCATTTCATCAAACCTGAGTTAGCTCCACGGCAAGTGCGGATCCTCTACGTTTTTTACCAACAGCCCTGCAGGAGAAACTAACTTGACATCCTCTACACACACAGGCTTTTTACAAGTTTGTAGCTCTGAGACAGTTTATATGCGAGCTATCAGCTGTCAGTGAATGGAATCCATGTACAGTGACATCTTCATCCACTTGCTCGGTTATTACTATTTTATGCCTATTTTTGACAGGATGAGTATGACAAGTTTTCTCTTTTAATAATAGATATTGGGGGTTTTTTGGCGACATCTGTGTTTTATATTCTATTTACATTTAGAATCACCAATGCAAGTACAAGTTAGGGATGCACCGATCCGATTTTGGGATTGGATATCTGCTCCGATACTGATTTATTAGCTGGATCGGATATCTGATGAATGACGCCGATCTACCGTTCCGATCCAGTCTTTTTTTTCCTTTTAATTAATATCATACAAAAGTTGCGAGGGGTGGTGGTAACATTGCTAAATTCAACACCACAAACTTTCATTTTGTTATTTGTTAATAAATAATATTAAGTAAATTTATATCTGTTAATTTGTTACCTTTTTTTTTAAATAAGGCTCATGTCAAGCCAGGGCAAGGTATACAGTTTATTCATTCAACAGTAATATCAGATCGGTATCAAATATTAGGCGATACGCTTAGCCCAGGTATCGGTATCGGATTGGATCGGAAAAAACTGGATCGGTGCAACTCTAGTACAAGTACTCAGTTTCTATACTTTGAAAAGGCAAAGAATCCAAAAATACGGAAAACCGTGTCCCCTAAACGGTTATACATGCTGAACCTTTGCATCCCCTGTGCACACACATACACCACGATACTCACTTAACAGTTTTCTGTATTTGCGCACCAGAGCTCAAGCAGATGTCACATAGTCTCCCTAAGCCACAATTTAATCGTCAAAACATCATGCAGCTTAATCTCCACTGACTCGGCGTGACATGCCAAACCAGCAGTGAGCCCTCTTTATTCTTGTAAATGAACTGCAATCGATGATTTGCTTGTTTTTGACGACTCTCAGCTAAGTTTTTCTTTTGGAATCGCATGGCCTGTGAAATACAATTTCTTCTTTGATCAAGAATGCTGGTGCGTGAATTAACACAAAGCTTGTGTACTTTTGTGTAAAGAACATTATTGCATACATTAAAGCTAATGTGAATCTGTCAGATATTCATGAGGCAGGTGAGTGAAAAACACTACCTAATCTTTGGACCTGGGCAGCATGTGTCAATATTAACGTTTGCCGACTGTCAGACTTTCTGTTGTCCGAAGAGTGTCTAGTTTTAGAATAGAATTAGTGCTTTAATAGTTTTATTTATCATTAATATGTGACCACTTTTTTAAAAACAACTTTATTCTTTGATTTTGCATAAAATTACGATAGCAATGATGTTGGATGTTCATTAAAGAGACTATAATTCCCAAACACCACCCCTGCCAGGTGGTAAAAAAATAGAAGTGAGACAGAAAAGAGTGATAAATACATTGTGTGATCACACACATGACCCAAAACGTCCTGCTAGGGTTGTGTTGCTTATAAAACCAAAACCAACACTCTGGACCCTTCAAGAGGAAAGAGAGGCTGCAGTTCAGAAGTCACAATGAAATCAAAACCAAACACCTAATTTTGTTTAGATAAAACTTTGTCAATGAATTCAGACCATGAAGACACAAACAGGTTTTCTTGTCAAAGGGAATACATTACTTACACTAATAGAGCCAGACAGACATATGCAGCCTTTTCCCTTATTAGATGTCAGCCTTGTGGGCCCTGAGCACTCGCCATCCTGTGCAGGCATTGATTTGCTACCGGCGAGCGTTGATTCCCTCGTTTGTTTCTGTGTAAACTCAGCTGAGCCCTCATGGCATTTGTGGTCCTCGCTAAAAACCTGATTAGCAAGCTGTGTGGGTGTATTCACATTTACCAAGAGGTGGCTTTGGCGCATCTGACAGTGTTAACATTATAGAGCAGAACATAGATCGTTAGCAGTGACCCTGTTGTATTTAGATTCACAAAAGGAATCTAAATTGAGCTTTAGAACACTTTCATAGGCTCTTTAAAAATTCCGGTCAAATCCTTGTTGCTTGTTGCAGAGACCAAGCAACCAAGGTTGCTGGTGACATACCTACTGCATATTCTCTCTCAATTACAGTATAGAGTAGAGTTACAGTATTGCAAAATGGGAATAATTGCTGCAAGTTTTATTTCAGAATAAACTAAGGCTCTAAACTAAGACTAAACTAACTAAGTTTTAAGTATGTATTAATACAAGTTAGAGAAGGTTGGACTACACTCAACTGTGTTTTTTTTTTTTTAAATATTCCAATTCCTTGAATCTTGACATATCTGCCAATAAAGGATGATGGTGGCATTGTTACTCTCCTCATATCATTGTTTGTTGTGTATTTCTTACAAATGCTGAGATGGGTGCAGATATTATTGCATCAAGGCGTGCACCGTTTTCAACATAGACCCACCCCCAACATTGATTATTTGCCCTCTGTCTGCAGAGAATGACGGACAAAGCAATCACCAAGTCTGAATAGCAACAAGAATTGTGCGTGTGTCTGTGTTTGTGTGGCTGCAGAGTGTGCACTCCAGTGGTCGTGGAAAGTGCTCTGCCTACTGATAAGAGTTAATTGATCTGGGTGATTCTGTCATTGATCAGGAGCTGTGTCACCCAGAAACAATGACATGCTGTCTAAATGTTAAAATTGGGTTTTATATTTTTAACAAGAGGGAATTTACTGACTCAATGGTTGTCTCTGGAGATAAAACCCTGCCCCAAACCAGTGTTGAAATTAATCTGGATCTGGATAACGATGGTTGGTGTTTGGCGTTGGATGTCAGATGTCAGATCTTCTCCACCAAAGGGATGTTATGAGTCCCTGTCTTACAGATTTCCAGGGGTCTGGGACAGTGGCCAAATGGAAACCAATTATATCTTAATTATAATCACATTAATTAACAGATGGTAATCCATTTGTACAGCCAATATTGTGATCCTATCAATCTGCATGTGTTTGCACAGCACATCGTCAGAGAGAAGCATTATTAACAAATATCTATGCACAGAATGACCTGGGCTGCGAAATGTTCTCTTGAAGGGTTTAAGAAGTGTCTCATATTAAACTCATACAGTGCATATGAGCTTTCCAGCTACAACTAGCTGAGGTTATGGTGAAATAAATCAGCAACTGTGCCTAAATTGTGTGTCTGCCCTAATCCTGATGCGGTGGTAGCACTATGTCTTGCCCTAATTGGCCGCCACTACGAAACAAATTTAGAGGAAACCAGGGCAGCTGTAGAAGAGGTTTGGTTTTCTATGATGCATGACTGTGCTGTGTAGAATAAAAAGCTTTTGAGCTTCAGTCATGTCCAATAAATTCCTGACTGCTGGTGCTTGAGTGATAAGGCAGTGGAATTTGTTGGATAAATCAAATAGTAAATAAAATTAATTCCTCCAGAAAGTAATTAACCATGAAGCAGAAGTCTAAGCGTCCATTTTAATTTCACCCTGGTTAGTTGGACCAGCTTAGGGCTGTGTGCTTATTTACCAGTCCAATACTTTCACTTTGATACCAGTTCCTTAATATACTTTCTACTTTTTTTCCATACTAGTGTATATCAGTTTCAGCAACAAAAATGCTCCACATCACCACTATCTTACAAGACAAGACAAATGAATTATAATTTCACTTTTTCATGATCACTTATGTAATAGAGATCAGGTTGAATATGCTGATGTTTAATCATTGCAATTTTACAGTGGGTGAGTGAGAAGGCAGCCCGACTTTTTGTTTCATAGGTTGATGCTACATCCAAGCAACACATCTGTTAAATTGTTGGCTATTTGCATCTTGCACTTCATTACCGAGGAATAATGAGCGTGTGCGAGCTCTGGGTTTGTTCATGCATATAGTTCAAAATTGAATGCTCTATTGAACAGTTTTAATTTTGCTTATTGATGAAGTGTCTATCCTGAGCACTAGTTACGTTTATTGCCTCGACATATTGTAGAGAGTCGTTTACCAGGTAATGGTGACACTGTGGCCTTATCCCAGTGTGTGGCAGAAATGGGAGTTGTGCTTCGATTTGAGTGCTCCTGACTGATCACTGAAAAAAAGACATGCACCTGCACTTTAAGTTGCCGGCTATTGCTGTGATCCCTCTTTGTGGCTCATTTGAAGTTGATAGACAATAAATAGTACTTACTGCCTTGTCAACCCATGTCCGTGTGTGTGCATGCATTACCACTTGCGTGCCTGGAATGATGAACATGGGGTGATAAGGCTTGCTCTCTCACCCACAGTTGGTCAGTGGAAGTGACTTGTTGGGGGGGTTGAAAATATAAACAGTTGATAAGATGAAGAGCATGCTGCTGCGAAGAATATGAATGGCACATTAGTTATTTTAAAGATCTATTTTTGACCTTTTATGGAGCAATTCATGCCAAGCAAAGAGACCCTCACTGACGCAGATTGAGCCCTGAAATGAGTACTCTCGTCATCGAGCAAGGCTGCCTAGCAACCAGGTAGCGCTTCAGCAAGCAAGGCAATCTGAGCAAACTGGGACCAACTCAAAGGCTTTGAAATAGTGATTATTGTGCGGACTGGTCCTTCGTGTGGTTCATGTTCAGGCACTAGAGATTTGTGTACACACGGGCAATCAGCCATAGAATTTAAAGTTCCTTTCTGCTCACTGGTATGACATGGCCCGTAAAATAATCTGTTAAAAAAAAAAGAAGGTTGTTGCTGTAAATCGAAGGCTCTCTGATTGCAGAGTGGAACACCATGCTAGGATATTTGTATACTATGACCCACATTGCAGTTATAGCTTCCACTGCAACACAAACAATCCATGTACCATAATAGAACCATCAAAATCATGTATTTCAAAACAAAAATGCTAAAAACTCTTAAAGATGCTTGTGTAAAATATATAAAATAAGCTACTGTGGTCCACCTATTACAAAGCAACTCATGTGATGCATGTACATGAGCAAACAAGATTAATTTTGCAGAGTCTGCTGCTGTGTGTGTTTAAAGGGCATGCAAGTAATAATCGGGATTGTCACCCAGAAGCTAATAGCTGCAAGACTGTTGCAGCTCAGCATCAATTTACAGTGGAATGGATTTCCTTAATCCTCATGGGGCAATAGCCTGACCTTTTCACTCTGATGTAGGTGTGTGAATGTGTGCATGTCCATGTGTGTGTGTGTGTGTTTGTGTGTGTGTGTGTGGTGAATTGTCCATGGTTGCCCACAATAAAATGCTTAAAATGTTCTGCACTATGCTCCCAGCTTTGAAGGGAAAATAATTGGGGTCCAGTGAGTTTTATCCGCTAATAACAATTTGTTGTGCGTCATTCAGGTCTGCCTCATTAGATCATTTAATCACTTTCGGGTCACAGTTACCCCGGACAACGAGCACTTGGCATCTGGTATTTCAAATTACCTGTGGCGGTAACTCCACCACCAGATGCTTCTTTTCCACCAACTGCGAAATGCTAAGTGTGTGATGTTAAATACTCTCCACATCTCTACTAATAGACCTCTGCAGCTTTGTTAGTTGAAATCTGATTGAAACCAAAATTGCCTAATTTCTCGTATCTGAAAATCATTGTCTGGTAGAGATAAAACTCAAAAATCGGCAGTCACAACATTGAAAACAATAATTTCAAACAAGTAATAACAATCTGTTTTGTCACAGCAGTACAACTGAAAAAAAGTGCTTGAATGCTTGCAGGACTCATTGTCTCTCCCCGTCTCTGTGTGAGCTGCATCCTGCCGAGCATTGATGGTTTTTCCTCGGAGACGGGAGATTGTTCACCTCCCAGCTGTGCGTGTACACGAAGTGTCAGCTCAGCTCTACCTCACCGCGTTTTTGTTTTTTCTGCATCGCCTTCACAGCGAGCCTGCCCTGTCAAAATGGCTCCAGAGATAGAAATGGAAATTAATTGCTGGCAGTCCTTGGTGACTGCGTGCTATAACATCCCCGCAAACCCCCCCAGTGAAGCCTCTTGTGGTCACAATGTAGCAAATTCTAAAAATAAACCACCTGTCTCTCTCTTGCACACAGGTGGTTTATTACACATTGCATCCATCAGTCACAGACGGGGGTTTACAAAGCGTGTCATCACATCATAGCTGTTAAATTATGATCAGAAATACATATTGTGTCGTGATTTTGAGTGGAAAGTTTTGCATTAAGGGTTTAGCCTCAAGTAAAGCTGTATCTTTAATGTTTCTTCTTTTTTTAGTGTATAAATATATCTAGATTTATACTTAAAAGTAAAAGCAAAGTTGTACATTCAGGTTCAAGCCAGCGCTGCAAACATAATTTAATTGTCTCTTCTGTCTCTACCCTTTGATTTATGAAGGAAGAGTTGTAGTAGGTGTTCAAGGAGCACGGGCAAAGACTTGCTTTGACTGTAACAAAGGGCCAGCAGGGAGTCAACAAAGACGCAGCTGTTACCCACAATCCATGTTATGTCGTATTCAGTTACCATTTCTATAATCCGTTTTTCACCAGATTTGCGTTGTTATAAACATCATGCTGACAGCTGCTGTCGTAACATCTAATTATGGTGACAACGTAATTTTGACTCCCCTCAGTTTTGCCTTCACAAATACACCGTGAGAGCACTCTTACGTAATCACGTCGGTGTAAGTATGGCCGACGAGGGAGTAAATTCCCCGGCTGCGCTGTGATGTAATAACTGAATATTAGACTGGGAAACTCCAAATCCCAGGAATCATTAGGAGTAGCCGTTCTGTGGCGACTGTCCCCAGATGATCCAACAGTATTAATCTGTTGGGCTGAGCACAATAATCCATTGATGGTAAACTGAGGAGCGCTTCTCCTTTCAGAACGACTGAATGCACAGATCGTCTCTATGATGTATTGAGTACAGTTTCCAGGGGACGCGCTGGTAGCTTGCTCTGACTCCAGATAGTCCACTGCCTTTTCCATTGTCTCTTGTTTATCGCCAGCTGTCATAAGCGTGGCTTTCAGTGTTCATCTTTTCTTCTCTGCCCTTTTGCTACCAGTGAATCTCATTTGTAATTTTCTACTAAATCAGAGGCAGCAGCTGCCAAGCAAGGAAGCCTTTATTGGGAGTTATTTGAACAAAATCCGTCTTTGAGCTCAGCCAAACAGTTGTGGCACGCTGTCTCACAACACAGTTTTAGTGCTGAACCTCGGCTTAAAGTGTCAAACTTGTCATCACAAAAGGCGCTGGAGGAAAGCATTTTTGGACTGATTTCTGTCTCCTGTGTTTTGGCGTTATCCTTATTTTTTTTATAAATGTTATTAAAGCTCAACTCAACATTAAGGTAAATTAAATTCAATCACTCGGCTTAGGGTATTGCAAGTTATTGCAAGTATATGCAGTTATATTATTATCACAGCACATCTTTCCCACCAGCTGCATAATATGTTACACTGTGTCCACGTCAAACGGGACCAAAGAGATGTCGTTGAAAGAAACTCCAGTGTTGGATCATAGTTTGGTCCATCGCTTGCATTGTATATCATCATCACGTGTGGTTGCATCATGGGCGTGAGAGCCATTGCGTATGTAATCATGTGTGTACATTGATTTCGTATTTAGTGGGAACACGGCTGGCGACGGGACCCTCTGTCAGATACGTCCACAACCTATTGGAATAAAGTATTTTGATCTACTCCTTAAACTGTAGTGACTTCCAAATCTTTCCTAACTTAATTGACTATTGTAAGTACAGTTGAGCCGGTTCAAGCCACCAACGTGATGTTGGATGCAACTCGATGATGTGTCTCCGGGCAAGGCAAGGCATGCTTTCTGCAGAATAAATGATCTGTTTTGTTTAAATTGTTTTAGTTTATTGAAACACCATATACTGTATAATACCATGTTGATTTGATCATAGTAGCTTTGACGTGCTGGTGAACAGGTTCCTCACTTCTCCGCCGCGTCTTCCTTTTTCAGTTAAACCTCCAGAAATGATAATAAACTCAGCTGCTTAGATTGGCTGTAAAGCTCCAGTAGTCCCTCATGGAAAGATATTTATACCATTAATACTAACCCCGAAAAGTAACATATTCACAAATGTTGGTTAATAATTGTGAGTGGGCACACAACATGGACTGAATGAATTGCTGAGCAAGTTTGTTGAGGTGTTATTTGGTACATTATCTACTCCTTGCAAGTTGAGGTGCTGGTGGATGTCTCAGACACGGTAGCAGGGGGATTTAAAAGTTATTGGGAAACTGTGACTGGTGTTATTTATGGAAAAGAAGAAAAGACTAGCAGGGTTATGGAGTTTTTTTTTTCTGTATTTTGAGTAACACATTTGTTCACAGTCACTCCTCCACACCTACACACTGCTTTGTCTTTATGATACAATTACTTTTTTTCTGAGCATTATTTCTTGTCACTTGCTGGTGAGTTCTCTGGGAGCTGACACATTTCCTCAACATTTTAATGTGCCTATAATTACCCGCTTTTCATGTCGACAACACACAAAAGTCAGCGAAGTAAAACAGGGAATGCACTATTACTGATTACTTTAGGCGGAGTGGTCCTCCCAGGTTGCCTGTCCAATGCGCTGAGCTGTGTTCAGAAACATTCCCATGGAGGTGCGGCCATCAATCAGAGAAAATGAAAGAAACCATTCCTCATCAGACGGTATCAATCACAGACAGCCACTGACAGCCTGCATCACTCGACTGTTTAATGGCCTATAACCACTGCATGGGAACCTCCTGTTTCTTTTGAAATCCCTCAGGCTGCGTTTTGCATCATCTCATTTTCACACAGGCAATGCTTTTTGGAATCTGTAGATATTTTGAGCAGGATACTTTGATCTTTTTTAAAACCATCTTCAATCACTCCATCAACACTTTGCTTAACATATGCATGCAAATTGCTAATTCTTTTTATTTAGTGGTTACTTCAGGAATGACATTTTACTTTCTATCTCTGCATAGATTGATGTTCTAATTGAAGATCCGTAAAGAATTTGAAAGTAGAAGAGAGAATTTGAGGGTATTTATGGATACTGTATCTCTTTAGGCGCAAGCCTTTTTTCATATGTGGGTTTTAAACTATAATGTAAATATTGTTTTAAAAAAAAAAGGATACCAAGGTTATATCTAATATCAATGTGTAAATCCATTAAATGTAAATTATATCTGCTATATATATAGAGCTATTTTTTCCTCCCATGAGACTTTCCCAAACTATGTCTGCATTCTTTGCTGCTGACCTTCAGGTGGAAACAATGGCTGCTGCTGTACCATTTTGGACACATTTCAGATTTTCAACTGAATGAAAAGTGGGGAGCCAGCCACAACCGATTTGGATGGGGCAATGTACAATATCTGCACAATTCAAACATGTCGCTCTGAATTTGGGAAATACATCAGATTATTATTATTAGTCTTATTATTATTACCAGTCAGCTAGCAAAGCTTGTACCCCCTCACCCACCTGTTTTTCTCATTGAGCACAAGTACAATACATTTCATTCATATCCTGTATAAATCATTTGCACATAGATTAGGGGGTGTCCCGATACAACTTTTTCACTTCCGATACGATACCGATATTGTAGCCTGGAGTATCGGCCGATACCGATATTGATCTGATATGATATCAGCAGGAATCATACCTACTTTTATGACTTCTTTTGTAGTATGGAATGTTAGTAAAGGCTTGATCAAGTGATATTACTCAAACAGAGAACAATAGTCAGCAACAGTAGCTATGAGAAAAACTGACCCATTTATTATTAACCAATGCCTTACATACATTTTAACCTTAAACAGAATAATATACTACAATTGATTAAAATGAATTTGAAATACATTAGAAGACCCTGAAAAAAACTCTCAATGAATAATAAAAACAAAAAGATATATAAGATGTATATATTATTTTCTATAAGTGCAAAATAACCACTAGTTTAACTTAAACACAAGCATATTCTACATAGAAGTGCTGGAGTGGAGTCTGGAATGGACTGCTTGTATCGGAGTGCTTATTTCGGAGATTTTAGATGCAGGCCGATATATTCCGATACTTGTTTTTTCCACTGATATCAGACCGATATCCGATATCAATATCAGATCGGGACACCCCTAACCTAGATTAAGCTTTTCTTTTTAGTTTCTCTCCACTATAGTGAGTTGCCTCAATACTGTCATCTCTTCTTTCGTTCCCTCTCATCCCATCCAGATCAGACATGGTTTTGGTTCTCTCACAGTCTGTCATGCAATGGGACTGAGATCAAATGTCATCTAATCGATATTCTGCCAACAACTTGTGTAGCTACTTTTAGCTTCCTTTATATTGAAAGGAGACCATTTGTGTAGAAAGCAAGCTGACTAATCTACTTTGAATAAATACAGATCAAAGCCTTTTAATCAATCTTTAAGTATCACCTATAATATCCAGAGTGATGTTGGATTGATTTGTGGCATTAAGCCGAGACTTGATTATCAAAGCTGGTTGCAATCATGAAAGGTGCTTTCAATAATGAAGAAGAAATTGCTCCATGTCTAGTTGCTAGGCAACTGCATCGGCATTGCACTGGAAAGTCAAGGAGCAGTGTTGGAGAGTATCAAAGGGAGACCCATGCAGCGGCATTTTGGCCTGTGGAGAAAAATGTGTGATTTTGCCAAGTGTCCAGTGAGGTGTGTCTTGCTTACTGTTTCATACTGGAGGAGTGCAGATGTTGACAAGAAGCAAGAAATCAGTGCTATAAGGAAATAATTGACTGCAGTTTGGTTTGTGTGATTGGTGAGATTGTGGTGTACCTGACTGCTTGTCTCTTGTTGAATCATTTGAATTTCAGGGGTGTAATTTAATGCAGAGAATTTGACCCATACTTATATGTTGGAAATTTAACATTTAAATCATTTGAATGAATCACATTATTTGGGTTCACAATCTTTCGGAGAGTGCACAGATTGGTTCTAGTTTTACTTAAGAAAAAAAAAAAAAGCATTCCACATTCCAACATTCCACATGGAATGTTTGTGACAGACTCCCAAGCACATGCTGCTCTACCTCCGCTGACCTTTGCAATCCAGTGTTGGAAAGCAACATTTACTAGGGAACTGTCTGAACTTTTTGGACTTGCCACCATGGAATGCCCTCAAATTGGCACACTTTCTGAGTTGTTATGGTCTGCTTTAGCATACAGGTCATCTAGTAGTAGTAGTAGTAGTTTCGCATTGGACTTACCTCGTAAACTGTGGCTATGCCCTTTGTGTTTGGTGGAAAACGGGGCCCTCGTTTCCTGTTGCACTGATTCTTTTTTCCTTTTACTGTGAATGATGCACTTTGTTAGAGGTGATGGCCTCAGCCTTGGGAGAGGAGTTCAATAATTGCTCTTGTTTCAATCCTCGAGAGAATCGTCCAATGCACTAGCCATCAATTTTTAGACAGACCATCCCATTGTTGGGGTGCACACATGTTTATGCATGCCCTTTCCACTCCAGTTCAACCATGGTGGAGATTTAATCATTGAGCTGCTGATGATCTCTTCATGTGACTATTGCCTGTTCTTGCTCAATCCATACGCATCAATCATTAACGCTAATCAATAGGGGTGTAAGGGTATATGTATTTGTCCGTCCTGTACCGTCAAGGTACGGGCTTCACGGATCAGTACATGCAGTCATATGGCAAATACGTCTGACTGTAAAAAACCCAGGACTGCAGGACCTGCATTCACGCGATGCGACGGTGGAGACAGCGTTGTCTTGTCCCCCGCTCGGAGAGCGCTCTCCCGCCCCCGCCGGAGATCGACCCCGGCGCTCGGAGATCGTTCAATCCAACATCACGCCGGTAGCACCCCCAACCAAAACTCACTTCCCACCTCCTGAGCAGAGGAGCCCGGCTTAGAGTATTTATGGAAGACGTCAGTCAGTCTGTGGTCCCTGTCTTTTGCTTTTTATTTTTGTAGGCTGGAGAGCACTCATTATTTATTTTGTAGTATTTTCAAGAGATTCACAATTTTGTTAGGCCTACTAGTACTGAGTTTATTTTTTAATCTATTCATTAAAAAAGAAAAACTTGTATAACAGGAGATGGTTTTAAGTTTTAAGCCAACTGGAGTCTTGTACCGAACCCATACCGAACCGTGACCCTCACACCGAGGCATGTACTGAACCGTGACTTGTGTGTACTGTTAAACCCCTACGAATCAATAAGACCTCTAAAGAGCACCCTGCCATCACAGTAAACAACCAGCGCATATAAAAAATGAATTACATATTGCACATACAGTAAATGTAATTTTTAGAGATGCAATCAGGGTTTGGCCAGTGCAGATAGTGATGTTAATAACAGGGATGCAGGAGTACTCGCATTGTACTCACATCATAACACACAAGAAACCGCGGCTTCAGAACATCAGTCATTGGTCTGTTACAAGCTACTATATTGTGTCCTTCACTGTATGTGCACCTATTTCGCCACATCTTCTTCTTCATGCTTAACTCCACATGAAGAATTACTTAGGTTGTTAGTGTTGATGTTAATGTTTAAGTGTTTAGTTTATTATTAAGTAAGTACATAAGTCTAAGTATAGACGCGCCCTATTAGAAACCCAGCATTTTACTCCCCGATCTGCAACAGTCGTAAAGGTCACTTTCCAGGAGCCAGTAAGCGAGCTTTTTATTTAATTCCAATGAGCCAATCAGTGCACAGTATGCAAATAAATGCTGCAGAATACAGACAAAGTCCAAAGCTCAGCGTTAAAGGTTCAAAAGCTGCATCACAATGTAGAATAAAACTAAAGCGGACAAACAGAAATATGAAGAGGCGCCAAAGCTGCGTGGAACCATTGAGTGTTGATTATGAAGACCAAGAGGAGAAGACTGTGAGAAAGCACTGATTTACAACTATCAGCTGTCACACCTACATCTCCACCGGCTGTTTCTCTTTAGGGTAGAGCAGCAAAGAGAGCTGGCCGTCAGCTAAAACCAAAACATAACAGTCCATCACAGCTGCTCTCCCACAGTTTGCAGCAAATTTAGAAAAGCATGAAAAAACAACAACAACAAAGCAGCAAGCGTCTCCATGTCGTGCTTAGATTTGTGTATAGAAGCAGTTCCTGTACATGCGTGGCTTATAAAAGGCTTTATCATTTAATCTGACTGAACGCTTTATGTTTAAATTAAATAAATATTGTAACAAGGATAGTAGCATAATATATTGATTTGATGCTGCACTGTTATTTTTAATGTTTTATATACCACCTAGACAGCAGTTAAGATCTTTTTACAAGAAATGTCATTTGACTATATCTATAATTTTTACATTTCATGTTGCCCATGCAAATATGAGTATCCTATTTCCATACATTACCAAGCAAAGAATTTACAGGTTGTTGGAGCCAAAGTACTTTAAAGTATGGTACTTGACCATTGTCCAAACTTCATGAGCCATAGTGAACCGTGAAGATAGTGCACCATTGCATCCATAGATGTGTAGCTGCTCCCAATCCAATTCCTGCTCATCTGAAAAGCAGTTCATTGAATATATCAGCCTTTCAAATGTAATCACTGCTGTGTAATATTCTTCAACAAAAACCATTAGCACCAATCTATCGCCAAATTGAAGAAATCATTTCCATTGTTTAGTGTTCTTATTTATCAATAGATAATCTACTTATATTTATTCATCTATTGGATTTTATTTGTCTTTTAAAACCGTCAGAGGAGAAATGTCATGACTTCTGATTTTTTTGGTCATTGGCTAACTATCATATGTGCATCACCGCCACCCATGGATATGATTCAGAATCTAAGTTAGCGTAATTTAAAATTGGGAAACCACAATGGATTTATTGTTATGATGCACTAAATTTTTATAATCTCAAAGGATGCATATTTCATGACTCTTCAGCTATGAAAGTTATTTTTATTACTGAACACTGACAGAGCAACAATGGCTTTGCTCTTTTAATCAGAGCAGTGTGTGGAAATAAATACCAGTCAGACTCACAAATTAAAATGGAAAGAAATAGAGACATTTAATTTTTTATGAAAGGGCAACTGAGGACTCAGCTGGAGTCATACATCAATCATTTTTCTAGCCAAGGTTTGTGCTTCCTGTCCACAGCAGAGCCACCCAGATTTAATTGAGCCACGTGTTTTCCGTTGGACGTAATGGTTATTGATAGAGATTCAGCCTATTCTTCACGAGAAACTCGGTTTACCCATGTGTGTTTGCACCATCAGCTCCGCTCGCTTTTTTAGCAGCCACCTGTCTCAGTCTGACATCTCTGCAGACCCGGAGGACACCTGGCCCCGGCTTCCAGTGAGATTTAAGACCAAGGATTTATGTGTCCTCTTGTATTTGCTGGATCAGTGTTTTATAATGCTTCTTCATAACACAGTTCTTCATGGGGATTATTAGTTTATTGCAAGAGGCCTTTTCTGCTTCTGCTCTCAGACAAACAGAGGAAGAACCACTGCTTCGTTTCTGACCTGAATGCCTGGAAAAATCTGAGTTTCATCAACTTATTCTTCCTCCTGTATTACCCTTTCCAACCACACTAAACTTCCAGCAAACATGAGCTTTAAATCATTTTAAATGGTTTAAACTAATTTTTCACTTATTTTCCAGGTGTGTGCACCATGGCTTCCAAACCACACCCTCCCCTGATGAAAAAGCACAGTCAGACAGACTTAATAAGTCGCCTGAAGAGCCGGAAAATCCTTGGTGTCGGCGGGGAGGACGATGATGGGGAAGTGCACCGCTCAAAGGTCAGATTACATCACAAGCACATACCAGTCATTTTCATTCAACACCAGCTGCAACGCAAAAAACAAGTGTGTGACTGTGATGGGCAATTTTAAAATGTTATAGATGTATGCCATGTGTTGAAGCATCATTATTCAAATGGATAACATTGCACCAAGTAAAAATAGCACTCACCCCAGATGCATTCATTAACTTGGAGAAGAGCTATGGATTCCTTTTAAACGCCACAATGGCCCTCTAATTGGCGTATCACTCGTCATGTCTCATTGTGTGCATTTGATTCTTATGCATCAGTGAATCTGGATCACGTAATCCCATGAGCTCCTGCAGCTCCACTGAGATGCGGCCACCTCCTTTGGGAGACTTTCTGCCTCTTGCATTCTGTGTAATATGTCCCAGCTTTGCGTGTATTTGCGTATAAACAATGCACTGTGCCATTGGTGTCCGGCTGCACAGTTGCAGGAAAAAAATACTTTCGTGATCTCTAATATCAAGACTCCAAGTCCTTTTTTTTTTTCACCAGGCCACATTAGAATGAGGCAGAGCAGACACTTCCTGCTTGAAATATTAATCAGCAAGTGAGAGAAGTGAAGAGAACAGAAGGGAGCAGGCATACGGTTGAGGCTGATAGCTCGCGATGAGATGTCGGCCCGCTTTTCTCAGCCCTCCTGAGTGTTTGTTTTCTCTCTAAATGTTTTAGCGCGGAGTCTAACCCGGACATCTGTCGCTCACACCCCTTTTCAGAGAGCATACTGGTGCAGACCAGAAGAGGGAGGAACTCTTGATGTCTCCATTTGATAAACCTCATTTGATGTAGGGTCTGAGGAATGTTGAGGTTAGAACCATTGTCAGTCTAATAACACTTTGGTTTATACAGTCCATCATGAGTTGTTTTGAATTGTGGGTTTTCCTATTTGACATTGCCTTCAATTTGAAAATTAAATTGTAACTTGTAACAATGTACTGTAATTGTTCATTTGGTTGATGACAATGTGCTATTACTGCACCATGTGTCATTTGTACCAGTGTTTCGTAAAGAGGCCCGTCTAAAAGCACCCTCAGCTGCAAGAGTTGGTTTGAGAAGGAAACAATTTGACGTTATCCTTGTGGCCTTGGTAAACAAAGGAGGGAAGTGCTTGCGTAGTGTGCCACTAGCTGCCTCTTCCTGCCACTTCCACTGCCAAGATAAGAATACTTCTGCTAAGTGAGAAACAATTTGAGCTACTGTGTGTGGCTGCTGTGTCATTCCCAACTCCTTTCGACCGCTGGTGCACGAATGTCGCAGCAACAAAGGTCTGACAGCATAAAGCAGGACCTCATGAATATGAGATATTGCAGCGTTTTCTTGTGTTTTGTCTCCCTGAGGGTCACCACTGAGACATGAAATGTTGATCACAATTTAGTCAATGTGACTCCACAGACTGACAAAACAAAACAAACGAAAGAGGCGCACGCTCGTGCCAGAGAATGTTTCAACCTCTCCGGGTGAGACATTGGCCTTTGTTTTCTTGAATGTTGCTGATTGATGACAAAGCCAGGCCACGGCAGCTGTGAACAAGCCTCTCTCCACAAACAGCATTGTGTATTTCTTCCTTTTCCTATTTATTCCTCTCTCCTGCTCCCTTCCGCTCTTTTCCATCCATGCCAGCCCTGCACCATTGGTTGACACTTGGTTCCCTTTGAGCATTTCTCATGCCACTCATGAATATTTATGTGTTCCTGTCAAAGACGGCCCCTGAAATCACAGCACAGGAAGAGTGACTCACCTGGTCGTGCAATCATAGCTGGCTTGCATGGATTCATATCTTGGTGCCTGATTCGAAGTGCCGGTAAGGAGGGGTAGTCAAAAACATGTTGTGTTTGATTCAGTGGTGGTTTTTGGCTGGAAGTTGAGATTCAACTGATTTTTTTCCCCTGGCATTCTGCTGTGACATCATAGGCAGACACAGCTATCAATGGAGAGCACATTTTTTCAATGAAAATCAGACAAATGCCTTAGGAAGCATTTGTTCTCTCTCGCTGCACCACCAGTGAAACCACTCCAGCTTGTGTTGTGGCTTCCAGACTGGATTCACTCCACTGGCTTTCTGTAACATCTAGGAAATAATTTAATATATATATATTTTTTTAATTAATAAGATTCTGCAGACTTGCAAAGCACTTAACTAACAGGCACCCTCTTGAAAAATCCCTTCCAGCCTTATTGTCCACTGGAACAGTTCAGGATTACTCTCCTGTGGAACCATTTTCCATCCACGGAGCACATAACCTTGCTCTGCTCAAGATAGACCTCAAAGCTTTCTCTTTGACATAGCTTATACTCAGGGATTCTGTAGACGGGCTGTTATAGGCTCAGGCTTCAGCAGGATTTCACATGATGGGCCAGGATTCTTTTCTCTCCTGCCCCTCTTCATCCTCTCCTTCATCTCCCCCATGCTCTGTGCACCAAAACATCACATTGTCTCTCTCATGCAGCTTTTTTCCTCTCCTCCACACTTAACTCTTTTCACTCTCTAAAGCCCTGAAAATAAAAATGCTCAAACATGTTGACCTTACTATGTGTTTGGGTCTATAATCCACACATAAAAGGCGTTTTGGGTCCTTAAAAACAGGCATTTTCGGTGCAACAGACTTGTAAACATTATTTTCACATCAACATGTGGATATGGAAGTTTTTGGTTGCTGCGTCGTGTGTGTGCAGTGTTGTTTTGCTTGTAACGTCAGATTCTGCACCGCTCCTTCCTTTGTTTACGTCCTTCTATATCAAGTGAGACAAAGAGACAAATATAAATAATTGTACCTCACTATCAGTCCATATTTACTATGATCTTCCCCTTCCTTGGGGTGCCATTTTTTTTCACAAAAACATTTATTTCATTTCTTTCTCCTAAATGCCTTTGTACAAGTTAATATTACATCGCTGCCAGCTGGTGTACGGCACTTTCAATGTGTTTACGTATGGAAAGGTTATTTTTCCAAAGAACATACTGGTGTGGAGGTAAAAACTTTTTTAAGTATCTGGGTAAATGTAAACTGTGGCCATTATTCTGTTCAGTATCTCCATATCTTATGCATCTTTACTTCCTATCTCCCTGTCCATCCATTCCCTCTTTCTCCCTCTTCACCTCTCTCTTTCCCTTCATCAACTCAACCGATCCAGGCAAAGGGCCGACCACCCCGAGCCATGGGGGTTTCTTTCTTTAATGGGGGAAGTACCGTTTTTACAGTTTTCGCATTATTTATGGCATTAAATACAATCATTTACTCACCAATAAATCCTGTGTAACTCGAAGTTCTTCAGAAGATATTTAGATTCAGTGAGAGCCGCATATATCCATATAATGGGAGTGAACAGGGTACCGAGTGCAGCCTCTAATGCCGCATTCTGTCGCCAAACTCATTCTTTTCGCCAATATTTTGTCATGGTTCGCTAGTGTTGTTCTCTCGCTGGATCTAAATATCTTCCGGAGGACTTCGAGTTACAAGAACATTTTATTGGTGAGTAAAGGATCGTATTTTATGCCATAAATTATGTGAAAACTGTAAAAACGGTACTTCCCCTTTAAAGGGCGTTTTGCCTTGCCCTTGTTGCCAAATTGTTGCTCCATTTGGATCTGTTGAAATATATTTGTGAATATTAAAGAGCATACGGTCTAGGGCTGCTTTATTTTAAAGTGCCTCGAGATAACTGTTTGTTATGATTTGCCGCTATTTAAATTAATTTGATTTGAATTGAAATATTGACACTTTGTAAACAGGGCAGGACCACAAGAGTACATGAACTGCTAATGGATTTTTTCCTCCATGATTCGTAGGGGTCCCAGCCCCAAAGCAATGAAGGCAGAGTCCAGCCGTGAAGGCAGCCTGCTCTCGGTGATTGTTCCCTGTTATGCAAACCTTTTTTGCACCTCTAATCTCCAGCAATTACGAAGTGTCCTCTTCAGCGATGTGTAAAGTCTCTGTGGGTCGGACTGCTTATGATGAAGTCTTTACCGATAAAAACAAACTAGTGTGTGTGTGTGTGGATGTCTATATTTCATGACACTGTTGTGGCCTTCTCACAAGGGAGTTTTTATATTTCTACCTTGACTGCTGCACATCACGTCATATTAAGTTTATGTAACAAGTTCAATATGAGGAATAATTCAGGTGTCATGGATTTCAGCCAAGCATTATCCTTTGTTTTTTAGTGGTAGCTGTAGTTAATCTTATAAATCCTCCAAGTCTTTTATGTTTCCTTTTGTTTGATTTGTTTCATAATGAGGATTTATCTCTGTTCTTTTTGTGCCGTTTGTTTTCCTTTTATTTTTCTTATTCTAAAATGATGTGTTTAATGACAAAAAGTACCATGAAGACCTTTGTCTTTGTCTTGCTAGTGGAATATTAGTTTCATTTATTCTGAAGTTTTACTGGCTTGTCAGGCAGAAGCGGGTAGAGAGCGGCCCCCCCTGTAGACACTGCCAGTCAAAAGTGATTCATCTTTTCTGCCTTAGTAGTTTTCATGCCTCACTGTGTTTTTATTTCAGTGACAACACAAGAATACTTTTGAGCGGAGGGATGTTTAATGGTGATGTAGGAAATTAGTGCTGATGGAGATGTGATGGATCGTCAAAGCTGTGGATTAATGAATTCAACTTCACAGCCAGTCAAAGGCTGTCATTTGTCTGCTCATGCAAAAAGTGTTTTTTTGTTTCATTTGACCACCGAGGTTTATCTGGGACAGTTTGTTTACCATGCTGCTTTTGTGTGTCTTAGCCGAGTTTATGAATTTGCGGTGTATGAATGTGTGTGCTTCGGTGCAGTACATGAATGAGTATGAACTATATATGAACTATGAATATGCAGAATGCCTTTTTTAAGACAGCCATGGTTGTCCCCATCATACAAAAACAAACAGTTTAATGATTTGTGAAATTTTGTTATCAGATTATATTAATTAAACTCATCCCTCAGGTAGCCTAAGGTAGGTTATTACGACACAGTTCTGAAAAACTGACGTGGATGGACTTACGTTTTTTGAGAGGGACACTAATCAAACAGACTAGGATTTTACAGATATTGCTACATTATAAAGGGGTTAGTTTAGTTCTGTCATTTCATGAAATATTAACTATGGGCTGATTTTTGCATTTGACTACAATGAACAATTGGTTAGGGAGAGGTTGTGATTCACTTACCTTTCATTTGGGCCAAATGCTCTTCCACTAATGGACTCAGGTTGTCAGGATTATAAATGAAATGCTGCTCAGTGTGTTGCTTATTTGGTTAATATGTAACAAAAGGATTTCTCATTTGCCACAGAATTATTCGTAGGTAAACTGTTCAGAACCAACAAAAAGATTTTTTGATGTTTACCCTTTTAATCTTCAGGGGGTGAACAATCTGAAATTGCCAGTAATGTCTTAATGAGGTCTTTTCTGACACCCAAACACTTTTTTCCCTCCTCATTTCTTTGTTTAATGTGATTCTTTCTAAGTGCTTTGCTCTTTGCGTTGGACACATCAGCTGCACCTCCAGAGACGGCTGTTTATTCTTGGTTGTATGGTGCATTGTTGAGGGTGGTCATGTATGAGAAGATAACAGGATTGCTCTTACATTTTCCTCCTCCTATCTCATTTCCTGTTTGTTGGTCTTTATTTGATGACTCGCAGATCAGTCAGATGCTTGGAAATGAGATGAAATTTGCGGTGCGAGAGCCAATTGGACTCAGGTGAGACATCCGCTCGGCTGTTACTGAGCCCCAACTCACTGCCATGACACAAAAATTCTCTGTAAAAGCACCATTGTTCTCTTGCACATATAGTTTTGAAATCTTGAGAGAAAAACTGAGAAAAACAAATGTACAGTTAATAACTTTTGCCTTCAACAATAAAGTCTGTTATGTAATGTCTTTTTTCTTAGGATGTGGATACTAATCTCAGCAGTGGGTTTTACAGTTATGGCCCTAATGGTAAGTGCAGCATGAATAATCAACTCACTTAATGAGTTCATTCCTGCATACTGAAAACCCATTTATTTATGAATCACAAGAGTTTCAAAGAGAACATTAAGAGTGCATCATTGTTAAAGTTTATACACTAATATAGGAGACACTCATTACATCAAATCATGTATAACAAACCCAGAGTTAGATGGTTTGATTCCTGTCTGAAGAGCTCAGTCAGCCTGTGTCAATTTGCCACCTTCATGTTCAATATATCCAGTGTTCAGGCTGAAGACGAGGACAAACAGGAGGACCTTGTCACCCCTGTTGTGTCCTGGAGCAACATTTTGGGGGCGTAGAAAGAATGCTGCTGTGTTGCTGTAATGAAGTTGTGTTGTCTTCCTACACAGGCCCTAGTGTTTCCCAACCAGCTATACGAGGTTGTTTTTGAGGAGGAGCTCTCTACTACCAGAATCTCCGTCCGCCTTTATGGAGGGGCACTGCTAAGTGAGTCTCAGTCTTAATATGCAAGAAAGAAGAAATGATTGCACAAAGTACTTCATTCATGCGTTTTCATGCATAATTCCACCAGACTGAATATACTGCCACTGTGCATGACAGAGTACATTCACCTTACTGTGAGGATGAAGACACAGTGTTTTGATATATTTAATACGCAAGGTCTAAATGTGCGCTGATCTAAAGCACATGGCCCCGTGTTGAAGTCATAAAATGCATGTCAGTTCTCAGAATGTACATTTCTTTTGCTGAAAAGCCTTTAAGCTACAGACATTCAGTTCATTGTGTTTACAGTTCACTAACTGCATGACAAGGGTACAGAGACCACTTCTCCAGAGTACTCCCAGCAACCATTCCACTCACCTCCGCTTCTGTGGCCTCATATATCAGTTCTAGGTCCTGTGGGAACACAGTGGGGGGATGGCAAGACAGAGGATGTACTGTTAATGTGTGCACAGGTTGGCCTGGAACTTAAAGAGGAAGGCGGTGTAGTGCTCCATATAAAGATTTAGAGCTCAATCACTCAGTCGTGCATTAAAAACAGGTATGTTGCCCTTTCATGCCACACCAGCAGTAGGGGGCAATCAATGCTCGTAAACATGCTGGGTAATGGTGCAGTTCTGCTTTGCTCCCTCTTTCTCCCCAAGAAATTATATTGGTAATGTGAGTGATTATTTTAATGGCCTTCATTTGAGTTGAGGCTGTCAGTCAAGTCGGTGAGTCACTCATGCTGTTAGTGATTACAGGGTTTGTGGTGTCTCTTTGAGGCGGCACAACATGACTCTGAGGGCAGCAGGTAGTTGGCGGATCATTAGTTGATGGGCGGGGAAGCTGGGAAAAGTTAAAGCAAAGGCTTAATATACAGAGCTGAATGCAAAGGTTTGCCAAAGGCATGTATTACTATTTATTTTCGATTTTCTTTTTTTAATGGAAAACACAGATTGCTGACTGTAACACTTTTAAACAATCAGTAATGCATAATTTATGTGATCCCAAAAATAAATGCATAAATATATTTCTTTGTTAACTTAAGCGTAAATCCACACTCTTTTTTCTGGTCCACCACAAGATAGCTCTAAAAAATTTGTGCCGATCGAAAATATTCTTCTGTATGTGTCATGAAGATTCTTAGTCATCAAGGTCTTTTTTATCTCTTAGCACTCAGCGTTGTAACTGGACTTGAAGTCATTTTTCCTCTAATCTGAAAGGTTTCTCCAGTTCTAATTAGGCGGTGGAGAGTTCCAGGTATTTAAGGACTGGTGGATGGTCCCTCTTGTGGTCATCCTCGAAAGTTGTTGTCATTACAGGTGGAACGTCTTCTTGGATGTCATTGGAGTAGACCTATAGTACATCAAATGATGAGTTCCGGATCATGTGCTTCACGGACTACATACTCAGTTTTTTGAGTGTGTAAAGTGTGATCACACATGATGTCAGCAACCAGACGTACGATGATTATCGTATTTGTAAGATAATTAACCCTCTGTACAATGTACAATCAATAATTCCAAAAATCCCATAATGTACGATAATTTGACCCCTTTAATACATGGCTATAAGCAAACACAAACAGGATACATCCCACATTGTGCATTGTCTCACGTGCCTCTTTAAGGTCAAACAACGCACAACGAGGCTAGAGTGATGCACCACTTACCAGGAGTGACGCATGACGTAGAACGGAAACACGTTCACAAAACATGTCACAACAATGGACAGCATGCCACACAGGTGGGGGCGCTGTTATGCCAGTGGCAGCTTTTATCCAACAGTGTGGTTAGTTTATTAAACGATAAAACTGCATTATAAAACATTCTACACTGTATGTGGTATTGCTTTACTGTAGCAGATAGTCCTGAGCAACATCAAATCTGGTACGTACGATAATTGGCCTCAAAATATGATAATTTTAAACTTCTGGTAAGATAATTTCTCATTTCTCATCTGGCAAAACTGCTTCATGTATACCCAAATACAGTTTACTACTCAAAACAGTCTCAAAATTGAGTGTGGTATGATGGACACTGTGTAGCCCACATGGACACCTTATCGGTGGTGTCTAGTATCGCTAGGATAGGTTGAAAGGAGACCTGGCGATGGACAGGTGTGTTGGAAAAAAAACAAAACCCTTCCAGTTATATTATTATTTCCATCTTATATATCCTCGGTATACTCAGGAAGTGTGTGATTTGAAACACAGCCAAAGTATGAATGGCTTTGTCCTTGAGGCGATCTATGACGGTTTTGTATGCAGGTAACAGTGGTGTTTTGTCAGGTGAGATGACCACCAGGAGGACCCATCCAATTGCCAATGCTGATCCCTGAGGGAAGCCTCTGTGATAAAAGAATGACTGCATTGGATTAGACAAGATCAAACATGGAACTGTGGAGAATGATATGAACAAACCAGCTTTCGGTCTCCTATGGCCAGCAAGAGATGGGTTTCTTTCTATTTTAAATGTCAACAGGGCTGTGGGGATTATCAGGAAGGGAAAAACGTAATGTCTTAGCAGATAAGGAGCAGTGAAGAGGTTGAAGGATGAGGTCTCATCTGCCACACAGATGGAACATGGCAGGGAGAGGATATAGCCCATCAGCCCTCCCACCCACCAGCCCACCCCTGCACGTTTCCATCGCTTCACCGGTGTGTGCGTGGGTGGAAGTGAAATATAGGGGAATGGCAAGCAATGAAATTATGGAACACAAGCTTTTATCAGAATAAGTGAGTCACACCATTTAACAGAATCAATTGGACAATTACTACTATGGGTACAAAGAACATCTGCAAATAAACTGTTATTGTAACAGTTTGGTCTGAATTACTTGAATGTGGAGGAGTTCTCTGTCCTGAGCTTCCTCCCTTTTTCATGTTTTTTCTTCTTTATTCCCATGTTGCTGAGTCTATATATTGCTCTTATCTCATCTTTCTTCAGGCCTGGCAATCATCATGTGGAACGGTCTCTACACAGCAGAGAAGATCATCATCCAGTGGACTCTGTTCAGCGAGGCTTGCTACTTTACCATCCAGTTTCTAGGTGCTTGAAATTTACATCACATTATGGGATATTTTACCCGCTTCTTTTTTATATCTTAACCTGAGACAATCAGAATTGACTGCTGTTATGTGTGTGTTGATACCGCCCTCTAGTGCTCAATATGTAGACTCACAGCATTTTAAAGCAGGCTTTCGTAGCTTTGTAAAAGCAGTATTCTTATCCTCACTCGTACCAGGAAACAGGTTGTGGTCACAGCTTGCTTGTGATTTCGAAGTCCAGCGTTATGGGTTGAGACAGTATTAAGTTTTAGCAAGGGTCAAAATGAGACACAAACAAAATTCTCACCATTGTAGATTGATCAGCCATTATTGTCTGGAGACAGCAAGAGTGTTTTATACTAAATCAAAAGCTATTTTAATTTAGATATTACTCCGAAATCCATAAACAGTGCACTCCTGGATGATGAATACAATAACATTTGTAACAAAAGGTATTTCTTTGTGGTTTCAGTGACCTCTATCACTTTAATGGAGATGGGAATCCTGCCCAACGCTGCCATACTCCTGCTCCTCAGCCGAGTGCTCTTCCTTGTCATCACTATGTCTTACTACTACCATCTGGGCCGCAAGCCAAAGAAGATCTGAGCGGACTGAAGGATTCTTCCAGGGAGGGGACAGCTGAGCACAGATCACAAACGCAGGTTCAGAAGGTTTGGATTGTTGTGCGGCGGGGGCTTGGAGCATCACCTAGCCTATTGTAACCCAGAGTATTCAACAAATGAGTATAGTATCACATTCCAGACTCTACAAACAAATTGGAAACCTCATAGTGAAAGTAAATTACTCCTTCATTGGGCAGTGCGGTCAAGCTCCTCTTGATACAGATTCCCTCTTTGTGCAGTTCTGAGTGATGCTGTAAAGAAGCAGCTAGCAATTTGTAGTGCATTGCATAAATGTACCATCTAGTTGTACAATATGAGTTGGTATGTACAATATAGTTTAAAAAAAGAGTTTGTGTATACTTCCATGATTTTAAGATTCAGAATTTACTGTTATTTGTTTGATTAAAAATGCTTGACACTGCCTCTTAATCAGACAAGGACCAAGAATTTGTGCTATAATTTCCTGATTTAAGCTATTGTTGATGCAGTGTGTTTGCTCAGATGAGGCCTGAGTTTCTGTGCTTGTGCATGCTTGTCTGACAGTTGTCAAGTGATCTCCAGTAGGTGGGGGCAGCATCAATAGTGCTTAGTGCAACCTCCAGGTACAGTCGGATAACCCACATACTGGAAAAGAGAGGAATTATCTTTTCTTATGCCACTGAAGGCTTTCTTGGTCAACACATTTTAGGAAACTTGTTGAGGTCAGTTTTTACTGTCAGTGACACCCGTCCAATATATTCTGATTTAAACAACCCAAAAAGGAACAAAATAATTCAGGGACACAGTGAATTTTATATTGCTTGATCTGTTAGCTGTACCAAAGTGAATAAGAATTGTTTTGTACAGAGGATTTACACTACCGTGCTGAATACAAATAATGCTGGTAAAGGAACTAATTTGGACAAGAAAGGAAGCTGCCAATGTACAAGGTTGTGTATACACTGTAGGGTGGGACCTTGGTCTGGTTGATTTTACAGAAAACACAGCAGCTCTGACCTTTACTATAAAGCTGGCATTGCAGGCTAAGCGCTTACTGCGGGGGAGAAGGGGAGGTGGGGGGGGCTGACCTGGCTTCTTATTTGTGATGTAGCAAAGATTTTTTTACCTTAACATCATATCCTTAGCCTTAAACTATTTTCGAGAAAAGTCATCAACACTGCACCCCACTTTTTGTTCATATGTAAATAAAGTATTTACATTGTGTGGTGTTTTTGTCAACCGGACAGGGAACGTTTTCAGTATTAGGCAAATGGACTTTTCAAAATTGATCTTGATCTCTCATGGCGTGTTTAATTTTGTACCTATTTAAAATAACATTTGTGTTGTGGCATCATACCTGTTATATAAAACAAGTTGCATTGTGTAGCAAGCTGCTGCCCTCTAGGTTGTCGGACACATTAAGGTGTTCATGGCGATGAATTCTATAAAGGAAAGTTTTGTTTCTGTCACAGGAGGTCAAACGGTTTGTGCTTCAGAACAAACATAACACTGGGCAGGTTTATTCCACATGCGTACAAGTTTTACCTCCTGGTGCTTGGAACGCCATCAGGTACGCAACATCCTCATCTCCGCAACACACTCTTTGACACCAAGGCCAGTTTGAGAGGTGATCTTAAAATAGTTAACTCATTCAGCGAATTTAACTTGAAACATGACTTTTAACGGAACAGGGAACACACTGTCGGCCTCCTCCAAAGGTGGTCCATATTGTTGCAAATGACCATGTTGAGTCCTGCCCTCGAAGGGAGTAGTCCTGAGGTCAGACTGATTGTGGGTTTGCAGTTTCAAGTCCCGCGCCAAAGGCAGATGTGCTTGTTACTTGGGTGAGCCTCAGTTCAGATAGGGAACATGAAACATGGGTGAGGTCTCTAGTACTCCTGAAAAGTTGTAATTACCCCTTTCCAATGTTTAATTAAATGCAGTTCTGCCGAGTGACATTGTGCGCCCTAACCTACTGCTCTGTCCTGACTAGCATGGTAATTATGGAGTTAAAAAAATATCATTCCATTTCCGTCGATACTAGAGGCCTCAAATCATCAGCCATGTGAAATGTTCAAAGGTCTGTTAAATGGCCTGTTTTCAGAGAGATGGATAATTTTGGGGGATGGGCAAAAGAAGGGAGGTAAAGAAATGGCTTTTTCATTCTTTTGGCCTGCTGACGCAAATCCGAATATCACATTTGTGAGATGTTTTCTTAAAAGAGGGACTTACATAGAACCAACCTATATTGTACTGTTGTGAATAACAAACCAGGTTCATTGTTTCAAGTTGTAGCATTGTGTTTTTATGTATATATGTGCTATATTGTACCTCTAAATGAATTGTTATGGATTTCCATGATCTAGATTGAAATAAAGAACACTATTGTTTATTTTGAAGACTTCAGAAGTTATGTAACTGGGTTCTTTTTTTTAATGCATTCAGGTGAAATGTTGAAAGGATGAAAATCATAGCGGTGGTTTCTGATGAAATGTGCATTAACTTAAGGAATTACGTAGACAATGCAGGTGTCAACTGGGCTGATAATGTCTTTTGCTGCATTTTAGGCCCTCAGACATTTTGTCATACCAAAGAAATCCTGCGCTGAGAAGTTGCACAATGGAGTGCATTAAAGTTAAGAAAGGCTTTCCACTTCATGAAAACATATAGTAATCTCCACTCAAGTTCTTTCTCCAGAGATCTGTCTTATTTAAGCAGTGCCCAGCAGCAAGGATTTTTATGCACAGGCATACACACATTAAATGTACAGCCAAGAACAGCCTCAGATGAGCTTTGCTCCCACCTACTTGCAGTGCCCTCTAGAGCGGGGAGCCTTCAGCAATAACTTCGCAGAGAACCCAGGGCTCTGTTCAGACTTGTTCCCATCAAGAAACTAGAGGGCTATTATGTAATCTCCCATTTTGTTTAGTGTTTTGTGTTTTGACGGTGTGGAACATGTCATAACACGAACAATCCCAAATGTCTTTAACAAGTTTTAAAATCAATCTGCCTACCTTGAGTCTTCAAGCACATAATCCTGCGTCAATTTTCCCACACCTTCTGCTCTCTCACAAACACACACATACACTTTGTAGGAAAGGTTGAAAAGGGTGATTGTGTAGCACAGGAAAATGTGTGTGTGGTTAGGTTTGTTTATAGGCAAAAAGCTGCCATGTGTCTCTGTGTTTGCATTCCCCCCATACTTTCCACGTAATACACGGAGTCCTGGTTCATTTCTTAAGGCATGCTGGTAAACAGCATTCGAGAATGCCATTGATCAAAATGATATTTTGGTTCTTATAAATCATAGTTTTTAACACACATTGCTTATGGTCTCAAAAGACGATTATGACATTGAAACATCATACTGGAACCCATATTAATAGAAATTTCAAAATGGAGTAAATCATCTACACACATCGCTTCCCACTTCACTGTTATATACAACAACTCCACACTTGTACAACTGCCTTTCAATCAGAAAGCAGAAGTGGCAAAAGTGCACACCTTCTATACTTACATAGGCCTACAGACATTGTGTAAAAAAAGGGAATCTGGAAATGATTTTACCGAAGAAGAAAAAGTACAAGCCCAAAACACACGCACGCATTGCTGTTCCATCCTACGACTTGTGCCAGATGTGATTGTTTCCTCAAATATTTGAGGTAATAAACCTGGAACCAGGAATTGAACGTACCTGTGTTCAAATATGAAGTAAAAATAAGTTGTCTGAGGAATGAAAATGTAAAATATAAAAAAATATAACATAATATCATTAGCACAGTAGCCTATGCATCCTTTGATACAAGAATGATGTGATATCTTTAATTACAGCTACACGTGTGCAGAGCTAGTAGATTTAAAGGAGGCCATTCTCTCATTTAAGAGTCTCTAATTTAAGAATCACCTAAATAATCTGAAAGACAGTCTACTTCTCACACCGGACGTAACCATTTAAAGTAGCCTTTTTTCGTTGTGTTAAAAGTAGAAAGGGGTCATTTCGAGTGGAAATCTGTTTAGAATCAAGACGTGATGGTTTCTGGAAATACTGTCTATTCTAAGACAACTGCGCCGCTGCCGGGACGGGCAGGAGGGGGTTAAACGGAGTCGCTACATTGACCGCGTGGGCGTGTGTGTGTGTGTGTGTGTGTACACACACTTCCATATACACGAGCACGTACCCATCTCGTTTGTCGCCGGCACCCTGTGAAGTCGCACGAAGAGCGTCGAGCCCCTCGTCCAACTGCTGCCACCGCCGAACAACAACGTAAGTGTCGTTTGTTTCCTCACGTGCAGCTCGCGCTGGTAGAAAATGGCGGCAAAAAAAGTGTACAAAGTTCGCCGCCACGTCTGTTGGTCCGCAGTCAGCTCTCCGCCGTGTCCCCGAGCAACCCGCCGCGGGGTCGATGCGCTCCCCCTCAGACTGAGTCTCTTCTAACGTCTGCTGTTTTTACTCTCCGAGGGTGAAAGTGTGTGGTTCTGTTCTCGTTTTTGAGATAATTTAGCTGAGAATGGTCGATACAACATGCTGGTTTAAGGTGAACAATCTCCAGAGTTGCTGCTCAAATGTTGACTTTTAAAGCTCAACTTCTAAGTCCAGCTCATGGTGATGGAGCCACATGCTTTTCTAATGTGTTGTCAGATATATGTTACAAGCCAACTCATTTGTTGCCCTTCTGTAGTTCTTATCGTATAATAACAATCAAAGGAAGTTTCTACTGGAAAAAAGGTTATTTCTGGAGGCTGAAAACTACATGGAAGAATTTCTCTGACAGTTTTTAAGACATTTTTGCCACCACGTCACTTCTGGTTATGACAATATTACCCATATTGC
>CAESWR010000624.1:395542-412694 GCA_903171835.1 Mullus surmuletus | reverse complement strand
CTGACAAACAATGGTAGTCATAACTAAGCCTTTTTAATCTGCACTGCTGCTCAGCATCTAGACATAAAGAAAAGCAATCTTCTTTACGGATTATCTACTTTGCAGCAGTGTATCTGTTTTGTGGTTTTAAGCTTTGCACTAGGTTCACCTTTGTTAACATGAAATGGTGTTATGATTTAGGTAGTACATTAAAGGCTCTTTTGATGATGAGTTTTAAAGGGAAAAGATGTCTGTTCATTTGTTAGGTTGATGGTTTCTGGACTCCCAAATAGCTCCAGGTGACTTTTTTGTATTTGTATTACCATACTACTGTAACCATAAACCGTAATTTGATAAAATGTAGCCCATTTTTCAAGTTAAAGTGAAACATTGTCTGTTCTCTTGGTGTCCAGATGAAAAAGAGATGACAGTTACAATTTTATTGCCTGACCTTCCACTTGTACACACAAAGACATCAACAACTGAGGAGTAAGATAAAGTCTTGAAGTCAAATGTGACTGAGAGAAGGAAACTAAACATGCTTCAGTTGCCACTTGTTATTCAGAGTAACTAGAAAAGTGATTTAAATTGGATAGTATTTGTATCTCAGCATTGTGAGACCCCTTCAGGGCATATTTCAGTTTTTCTCTTGATTACTATTCCCAACAAATGGTCAGACAGAATGAGCAAAAACAGGAAGCATTAGAAACTCTTGGAACAATGGTATTGATTCTAATAAACTTTCTTCATTTACTTCCTTGAAATTCCACGTTACAGGATAGACTTTCCTTAAGCAGGGAGAACATTTGCTTAAAACAAAGGAGAGTAAGTCCACCACAACTTTAAGAGTGTAAAAGTGAAAGCTTGTCATCCAACACACGGGGAGTTTTCGTTTTAAAGGGTATTTTCAGACCTCTCAAATAGCCACAATGGCTAGTTATATTTTCAGTCTCCCCAGTGAAGGAAAGGTCTGGTTGTGGTAAATATTTTCTTTGGCCTTGACTTGCGCTGGCTGATTCGTGTTGCCAGGGAGTTTCATGAAGCGTCCCTACTGTACTGTGTGTGTGTGTGTGAGATGTGTTTTGGGTGCACAGCTGTTTCTGAAGGGAAAACTTTACTCATAAGAAAGTTCACGGACATTCTGTCATGCGGACTTGTGAGAACTTGTTAATAAGAAACTTGTGAATGGGAAACGTGAATGCAGATGAGATGAGTGAGAGGTAAACTGGTTGTATGTGAGGTCACAACAGCACGCCTCAACTTAACTGGTCAGACAGCCAAGTCAAGACAGCTCCTAGTTTGGTGACGTCATCCAGAACAGAATAGATGTCGGGAAAATTCACTTTATTGCAGTCTTTGGCCTTGATGTGCTTGACAAAGGTGACCTTAAAAATCCCTGCGAACCCAGCTTGTTGCTAAATAAACTCAACTGCAGATCCGCCTGGTTTCCATCTGCCTGCGACTACAATAGCGAGCCAAACCACACAATCTGTCACGGTCTCCCTGTAGTCATCATGACTTCGCCACTGACCACTTTCCTTAGATTTGCCTTCATCACGGTGGCTCTGTTTGTTTGTGAAGAGCAGCAACACATTTGTGAACAACAAGCTTGCTTTTCATAACTTAACGTTACATAGCTAATACAATAGCCCAATGACTGTCTGTGTTAAGGGAGGGATTTATGCAGGTTGTCCTATTTAATTTTGGTGAAAAGTCTGTCCGAAACCCATGTCGCTTTGAAGATTAAAGCTGTGTATAATCAAAGGCCCGACTGGAGAATTTCCTTTCTCCTTTGGACTCTAGCTTGTTCTTTATAAACAAAGAACTTTATCTTTATTGCCTTTTTCTTTCTATCTTTGTTTCAATTTATCCTCCATTTACTTAAGCAGTGAATCCTCTGTGCTATCTTTCAGAATCGCCGCCATGGGGAAAGGATGCATCACGGTCACCAAGTACTTTCTATTCCTCTTCAACCTCATCTTCTTTGTAAGTCATCGTATGTCGCCCCGGTGACTGCGGATCCACGTCATCAGCACCTTTTGTTGAGCAAAGACATAGAAATCCATATTTTGTCAGACCTACAGTCACTCGGAACCAGTTTAAGTTAAGTTACTTTTGAAATGAAATCTTATTAGGCTACTCCATAAAAAGGGCCACAAAATAAACCTTCCTCATATAATACACATGAAAAATCAACAATACCTACTTCTCAACTCTTCAACTTTCAAATATACTGCTCCTGTTTTTAAAGCCAGTTGCTCTTCACGCAGCATCATTGACATGCATCATATAGGCAGTTTCCAACCACATTACAAATAAAACAAAGCTGGTCTGTTATGACTGGCGTTGTTGGACTGGATAAAACCAGCTTTTGCTAAGTAACATTTTACTACCCAACACTGTTCATGGCAAAGTCAGACACTGATGATTTTCAGTGATTATTTGCATATTTATCAAACAGAATAGATTAGTGGTGATACATGGGGAAATATCTCTAAGTACCCAGCGGGAGAGCGCCTACAGAGCGCCTTAGCACCACCAGGTCTAAACAACAACAGATGGTTTATGTTTTACTGCCACTTCTCCTACACCGGCCACAACGTGAAGTCCAGGACTTGATGAAACCCCCAGACTCTTAAACTGACTCTGTGAGGATGTCCAGACTTTTCCAATGAGTGCAGCTGTAATTCCGAGGCAGGTCTTTTGATGTAAGCACTCGACTGGTGTCTAATAGGAAGCGTGTGTGTGTGTATCAGTGTTTGTCCGTGTGGACAGATTAGGCTAGCGGAGGCTTTGAGAAGCCAGGAAGTGGTCGGCTAATGATGGCTGCCGGGAGCTCAATAGTCCCTCTAAATGAACAACTCTTAACCAGGGCTCTAATTACTGTTGTAGGGTTTTGGGGGGGGGGGGGGCTGTGGCAGTTGAGCAGAGACACTCAACTGTGGAATTCTGTGCCCCCGTTACAGTGCCCCATGGCTTCAAAACAAGGACCCTCCTAATTACATCGAACTTCTGATCTTCATAACGTCAATACAAGGGAGAGGTAGCAATTATTTTTCTTGAGATACCCCTGACAGGTATTCCGATGTCTGATGGTCTTCACAGTTTTATCCTCACTTAGCATCACTCAGACGATGTTGGTAGATTAAAGACTATGAATGGCCAGTTAATCCTTTGTGGCTTGTTGGGTGTTAATTGCAAGGAAAGTCAGGAGGGCGGCTTTATTGATCTGATTCACATCCTCCTTCCTCCACCAAATTGTTGTTGGTGGGGAGGCAGACAGAGGGAAGGCAGAGAGAAAGGTCGGGATGTGATGAATCCCAGATGTGACAGGCTGATCAGACAAAAGTACCGCCCTCGGTTTAAGAGTGCAAAGACTGCTTAATTCTAACACAGGATATGGTTTCTGACACTCTAACTTTTCTACTTAACAGGTCTTTGGAGCCCTCATCATGGGCTTTGGGCTGTGGGTTCTCTTTGACAACCAGAGTTTCATTGCTGTTCTACGTAAGTGTTATGACCCTTGCACACATACACTATCCATCTGCCCTGTTCTAACGTGATAACACTGCAGTCAGCAAACACTCAGCACTGTTGACCCGTATCAGCTCAGCTAGTTGGAGAGTGTGCTGATCACATCCTAAAACTTTGAGCCAGCTGGGCAGAAGTATGTGGAATTGATCCCAGCGGTCTTATTCCCAGAGAACCACAAGGGGATGTTCGCAACTGACTGGAAAAAAAGTCTCACAAATTAACCTTCATGACTTGTTCGACTGCTCCAGCAAGCTGGCGTGTGAGAATACATGCTCACAAACACGACAGTGGAGATCCAGGGGAGTGGGGTTGTCAGGGGGAGGTGACAAGCGTTTCAAAACCACTCCATCTCTTGTTAAAAATAGCAACTTTTTTCCCCCCAACAGTTTCCACAGAGTTGTTTGAACCTACCTGTTGCCAAGATGCCAGAAATACATTGATAGAACCACAACCACAATCTCACAAACACTGTCACGGGTCTTGCAGGCATTGCTTTGTCGAAAAGAAGTCTATCAGCCTTATCACCGGGAGCTATGTGAAATAGACGTAATGAAACCCAGCTCTCGTCTTGCCTGAAAAGAGCATGGAACCATGGATGGAAACTTGGCCCATAAATCTCTTTATAAATGCTTTCAGTGTATTCATCCCAGATGGAGCATAGCAGAGAGAAGCAATGCTTTCTCCCAACATCAGCCTATAAACATTTTTCTTTTTTTGCTATTTATTGTCTCGCAATCTGCTGCAAACTTTAGATTTGTTGGGTCTGATGATGTGCATTTCTGATTCAGATGTTGCTATGTTGCTATCACCATGCCAGTCTGAAAAGAGAATTGGATTTGCTTCTATTTTGCAGGCAGCATACAATTTTTTTGCCATCTACAGCAACCTGTGAGGTCAAAGTAGAACCTCAGATATTAACATTTTTTGCTGCTTTGACTCGCAAATTATGATAAAACAGACCGACTGACAAAAACCAACCAGAGATTACCTTCTGTCCTTTAAGAGTAACAAACTTTCTCATATTTCAGCTCTGGAGGTCACTGGCCAGAGAGGAATCGCTCCAAGGTTGTTATTGCGTTGAGCTTGCTTATCTCCAGTTCAGGCAGCCAGAGCATAAGAGGCAGTACAGTATCTATCATCCCCACCATTGTTACGATAATCCAGCTGTTCCTTTCGAGATAGCTGTGACCCCACTTTCCTGATACCCCAAGGATATCCCTTCCTATGCAGGGCTCGATGACCTCTCCCGCCCTATGTATTTTTATTTTCTGCACTGAAGATGCGTCAGGCCCAGCTCCTCCCCCATTCCTTGGAATACTAACCTCACTGGAAATATCTTGCCACTCTCCATTGGAGGAACAAAACCCAACGCTGCAGGCCGTTCTCTGTTTATTGATTCTCAGTGTTCTCCTCAGAAGTTGTACCATTGCCTGACCATAAACAGGATCTCTGTGTTTTCAGTTTCCCTTCTTTATGAGTTATATTAATAGAGGCCTGTGCAGCTGTTCTGCTGACTTTAGGCAGGGCAACGTTGGGACTGTTTTGCTTTTGGGCCCCCTTCTTTTCCCGTCAAAAAAGGCATGTTCCCCTCAGCGCTCGCCCCTCAGTATCTGTGTTAATAGTCTACCTCCATGAAGCGTCATGTGTTTATCTTGCTGGTACTTCCCAAAACACAGCTAGCCTTATGTTTACCAAAAAGTCATCCTTTGGAAATATGGTGAGTGACCAGAAGCATGAAAAATTTAGACATATGCTTTTCAACTCTCTTCCAGAGAAAATAGAACTCATTTTTTTCTTTGGGCTTTTTGGATTTAGAATCTCCTGGAAAAGTTGATCCTCTTACATTCATATTTTAAATCTACTCATCGTATTAACCTTTACTTTTCTCCAGCTGTACACAAGCTGCATGGGTGGTTCTGGTTGTGTTTACACAAGGGCCTGCAATCCCAAGCAGTCCTCCATCTTCTCCCGATGCTCTCTGTAAGGAAACCATAATTTTTGCCTCTTTAAGTGGAAAGTTCCATGGAATCCACCCAAGGAACTATTTTAGAAGAGACCTACATGGAAACGTGCCATAATACTTGACAGGCCAGTGCAGCAACCAGATGAACAAATGCTGACATTAGGAGAATTGTGTACTTTAGAATTATCATAGAGGGACCCAGATAAAAGCCTGGATGTAAGTTTCTACCCTGCAGCTTTGGTTCATCTGGCAGAGGGTTATGGAGGAAATCCCTTCTTTTAGTTTTTACAAAGTTTTTCCTCTCCAGAGTGAACACAAATTGCAGCTGAAATGTCAAAGTCCCCTTGAATGAGCAATATTCCCCACCGCTGATTCAACATGATGCTGTAAGATATAGTCTGATTATTTTCCAGTAATGTGCCAAAACACATTTGAAAACTGCTTCAAATGAATTATCAGATTTAGAACAGCTTCTTGTGGTCGAGTCAGCATTAAATGGAGTTTCCTCTAATGGCAAAATGTGTTTTTACTGGAATGAGTGGTCCAATAGACCAGACTGCTGGGGACCACACACAAACGTTGCAGCTTTAGTTTCCACATTGAATATTAGCTACTGTCATCTAATGATCCCTGCCTCATTTCAATTAACAAGATACAAGTGCGTTATAACAGTGCTTGACCCTTGAAAATGATGAACAGGAGCATGATTTATCATGTAATGCCAGTTTAGAACCAACTGTAGCCATTCTTCTGCTTCAGCTATTGGCCTCTGTGGACTTGTTGCATTCAGTGAGTCGGTAGGATTCTGAAGAATGTGCAGTGTGGATGTCTGATCAGATTTTTTGACCATAAACATCAGCAATGTTTGACTATTTTACTTGTTTCTGAACAACCCTGGGACATCTGTTTCTGCAAATGCCAGTTATATGTTCATTCTGGCGATAGAAAAGAACATAACATGCTGCAGCAGTGCTGGATATAGACCATATACTGCGCTCGTCTCCATGTAAATGCTACCCTGTAGCCACATAAACACTATACACATGTTGGCTCCTGGACTTTGAGCTTTCAATTACACTCAAACCACAGCAACATGTGCTGCTCTGCTAACCCAAATAGCGCCTGCGATGTAAAGTACATGTGTTCACATCTCTCAGTGTGCCCGTATCTCATGTCCATATTGCAGATGATGTTTAAAATGCCACATGTGTACATTAAGTATTTTTACTACTTGTATAACATTACATATTGTGGGAGGGGAGTAGGGGTCATGTTGTGAATGCTGCGTCGCCTTTTCAGCTCCAGTGGGGGACTTCTGTCATAAACAGTTCATAAGCTGTTATCTCTCTCTCAGCATCTTTTTCCATTTCTATACCATAGACTGTCAAGAAAACAATTACAATAGATGAATCCGTTTGACAGCCATGAAACTTCACAAGTATATAAATTATTGTTTCTTTTCTAATTTATATTTTTAAGTCTCTATTCAGTCATTATTCTTCATCAGTGATAGTGACTGCAACTCAGAGTGCAGTTTTATTCCAAAGAAATGGGGCTTGGTAGGAAACCGCTCTGCAGGCGCACAGATTGCTTATTTGTCTTTTCGGTGATGAAGGAGCCTGCATCCTGAGATAGCAAGCGTACGTGATGACCGAGAGGAGGTCTGCACAGTACACTGGTGCTAAGTTATGAAGTGTTTTGTAAGTAAACATTAGTCTGTCTCAAATTTATGTGTGGACAGATGTTCGGTATGTTCACTCAAGTGTTACTCAGTGGAGCTGTGTTGATATACATCCTGTCTGATCAATTTTCACAGTACATCTGCCCATATTTATTACCATATACGCTATATGGTAATCTTGGAAGCATCAGCAACTGAAATGAAATGGGAATTTGTAACATCTGTGTCATCTCCTGGTGAACGAGCCATGGAGCAGAATTGCATCGTATCCGTGGTGCAGTCGTGGATGAGCTGCAGCGTCTGTCGTCATCTTCACAAACAGTTGCAAGCACATTATCTGATAGCGCAGGCTGGTTGGCTGGGCCCCGGACTCTTTATTAGCTGGAAGAATTTCACAGAGCTCAGATTCTGGCTTCGTCTTCCGACCGAATTCTCTCTCTCTCAGGCTCCTCCAGCCCAGAAAGCACACAGCGCTCATTACGGTTCCAGTTTATCCTCTCTCCCACCTCTCCAATCTTCTGTTTCACTCTCCGTCCCCTCCCGGAGCTCCTCCCGTACATACCGAAGAGAGAAATTAATTACTCTCACCACACATGCTCTTCATCCAGCTGTCTTTGCTGATGTGTTATTGGAGAAAACTATTTGAAAGTATTGCATGTTTGCTATGGGAGGCATTTTTGTCTCGCTGCGATCAGCTGCAAGCAGTATGATTCTGCAAACTTCAACCTCAGTAGATACAGGCTGCGGTTAGAATAAACAAAGATCAGGCGTCGTCTGCATATCTATTCATGAGAAAAATTGCAAGCCAGATTAATCTGCCAAAGAGTTCAATGGAAGTTCAATGATTGCTTTGTAAGGTGAATCTGCCATTTGTTTTATTTTCTGCAGAAGAATCGTCAGACACAGTCAAAGTGGCCTCCTACATCCTCATTGGAGTGGGCTCCTTGTCAATGGCCATGGGTTTCTTCGGCTGCATTGGTGCCATCTACGAAATTCGGTGTCTGCTCGGCCTGGTGAGAATCAGTGTGCTTAAAAGACAAAATGTTGTTTTGTGCCACTTTTATGTGGCCCACCCAAACACAGAGAAGGGAGTTTAAAACTGAATGCAAAGCCTGGGTTCACTCTGGCACCTGGTAGGGTTTAGTCACAGCGTCACAGGAAACCACATTATCATATCTGTGTCCCTAAAATACCCCAATAGCTCTACTGTACTTGCAAGGGTTTTGTGTACTTCCATTTGATACTTATAATTAAAGAGCCACATTTTCCCTCATGAAACATAAACACACCAGATTAAGATTCGCCAGCATGCTTAAGAACACATGACAGATTCCTGCTGACACTAAAGCCCTTTCACATTTGTGCTTATGTGTGGGATCGCAGCATGTGTGGACTTGGGGGGGGTTATAGGGATAAAGCAGGGAGGGGCGGGGGGGTACAACAAAAGTGGGGATGGGTGCGTGACCCACAGCGTTAAACCTGCTAGGGGCTAACTGACGAAGCACCATGACCTACTTGTCCCAGTGACGGTGACCAGCTGGCACAGGACCCCCCATCAGTCACACGCACACATACACGCACACATACACACACACACAAACACAAGACAAAACACTGATTTCAGCTTTCTGAAGAGGTTGTGCTGGTGGGCATTAGTTGTGATGACTTTGTCTTCTTTGCCTGCTTTGACATTTGCCTCTGTCCTCACAGTACTTCACCTGCCTCCTGCTTATCCTCATCGCCCAGGTGACCGCTGGAGTTCTCATTTACTTCCAGAGAGATCGGGTAAGAGATTGGTTTTGTTTCAAGCTTTCCTTACAATTTTTTTTTTCTTTGAGTTTTCCTCTCCTTTTCGTTACTTGGCTCTCCTCTGTTATCGGTTTCCTTCTCCCCAGCCTCTTATTGTGCTACCTTTCCTCCCATTGGAAACGCTGTAGCCCCACTGGGCGTTTGAGCTTCCATTATGTCACAGCTGTGACTGTGTTCAGGTCTCCTATAAACCTGGTGGGGAGCCCCTTGCTTCCTGTGATCAAACCCAACAAGATTCTCACATCAGTCAATGAAAGACAACAGGATGTTGGTTTGTGTCAGACGTGACACTAGTAGAAAATGAAATGAAGCAGGTGTCAACTACTGGGAAAGTTGCCTACGACGAAAGGGATGCTTTGTTATCATCTCTGTTCTCGTTCTGTCCATTTGTTCTTGTATTAGAGGTTTGACAAATTAATGGTGTGTGTGTTAGCTGCTGTCAAGAGCCGATATATTTAACTGGTTTGTCGAACATCAACCCTTCTGAACTGGCCTGGGGACCGAAACAACTCCTCTGCTGAGGTCTTTGATGGCACAGTGCCCCCTCCAGGCCGCACCACAAACTCACCAGAGTTTGGGTTAAATGCGTTTCACTCTTTTCTCTTCGCCTGTTTTTTGTTGGCTTTTTTCTTTTTTTTCTTTTTAAGAAAAGCCCTAAAGCCCATAACTGTCTGATAAATAACCTCAGGAGAGAAATGTGTTTGACTGTCAACACACAGGAAACATCTGAAAACAAGTCACACAAGTGTTGCTTTCTGTTGTTTTGTATCAATTCTGATACTAAATATTGTTTCGTCAAGTTTTTTATTGACACTTGGCTTGACTTGTTTCTAAATCCTTGATAACATCAAAATCCTGAATGCAAGACAAGTTGTAACAAATTGCATATAAAAAATAAGCACAGACAACCACAGGAGGGTTATAAAATGTAGGTTCTTCTTGGTGACAAACAATGCTGGAAAAAAAGATGCTAAAATTTTATATCAAAATGATTATCGACACAAAACACCTCTGTACCCTTATGTTGGAGCTTCAGGGCTCTTTAAGTCAAAGCAACAAAATGAAAGTACTATAAAAGTTGGTGTATGCGTAGAATTTGACCCTGAAAGCCTTTCTATAATTGGTGGTGAAACTGCTAAGAGAAGCATTTTCTGGTGTTGTAGAGTGTTTGAACACATGATACATAACAGTTTTCACTTTTTCACTTCAAAAGTGAATTCACCCCCTCAGGACTCTCCAAGACAAACTCTTTCAGCTGTTTGCCCTCCATCGTGTGTGTTTGTGCGCGCGCATGCATATGTATCCTCAAGCCGAGATGTGCTCCCTGTGTTTAAAGCTCACCACAGGGCAGGGAGGTGCCCTTTCCCAGAATAGGGTGAGGCTCTCGCTCATCTCCCAGGCAGCGCTCTGAAGCAGCCCTGTCACTGCCACCGCTCTGTGGTCTCACACACACACACACCACACAAAATCAAGCTGCTACTGAGCTGTCTTTATGCAAATTCAGGACTTGACAGGGTAGTACCACCCAAGGTGTTACCATGCAAAATATTTAGAACAGATGTAGCTTGTAAATCCTCCGTTGACCTGCTTCATTTATCCATGTGCGTTGGGACGTCTTTCACACAAACCGTCCTTGTTACTATTTGTGTTCTTTCAATGAAATTTTGCATCTTTACCAGCTTCATGCTCTCTTCTCACCTCCAGTTGAAATATGAGATGTCCAACATCATCAATGGTATGATCATCAACTACACGGGCCTGAACAGAACGACAGAGCAGACCTGGGATTACATTCAGAGAACGGTGAGTCAACACCACCTCAGAATGGTACAGTAAACAACTGGAATATGCATTTGTTTAAGACTGTTGCACAACACTGAACATAAACAGAAATAAACTGAGTGCAGACCATTGCTGGTATGCACTATGAATAACATATGCATAATAAACATGAACCGCTCAGCAGAAGGTTCCAGCTCTGAACAGGAAGTCATAGTTGTTATCTGAAGTGACTTTTACAGCAGCAAGAATGGGTGTATTTTTAGAATGGCCGGCCCAGGTGTGAATTGAGCTCTTAAGCCTCCAATCTCATTTCCTGTTCAGTTACAATAAACCATGCAGATGCTTCAGAGATATATAACAACAACAACAAAGAAAAGCAAAGAATTGTCCCACTAATAAGTGTTTTTCCACTTTTCACCCCCCCCCCCCCCCAAAAAAAAACAGATGAAGTGCTGTGGATGGACCGGACCCAACAACTGGTCGGACAATCTCTTGGTCAAGAACAGCACCCAGAACCTCTACCCGTGCTCCTGCCGCAATGAATCTCGGCCAGGCACCGACATCAAGGTGGACGGCCTCTGTGAGCATCTGTCCTCAGACACACCTGTCTTTGAAACGGTAATGACCTGGTGTTTTTTTGAGCGGAGTTTGAATGTAGTGCTTGTTTTCAAAAATCATTTTCCGAAGGCCCGATCATATACCCACCTCAACCCTCAAGCACAACGCTTCATTGGATTCCCCTCATAGAGGCCTGTATGTCATCAGTAGCCATTGATTACAGGAACAGATGCGACAATTCTGTTGCCAGGCAACAGAATCAACAATGCTGTCTGCAGCTGTGGGGATTTCATTTGCGAGGCCTCCAAAGTTGTTTTGTAATGGTCCACAGCAAAATGGAGAAATGGAAGAAAGTGAAAACGTTTGATGCCTTGTAACACCAGTGGATGCGTTTCAAGTCTGTAGGATCGACTGCAAACACTTTCTTGTTGTTGATTAGCACATCTGATACTACACCACGTGATGATCAGAGTGCAGGTCGAATGGAATATCGTACACATGCAGTGTGTCTGATGTTAGCCTGTTTGTGATTTAATAATGACATCCGACAGAGCGGGACGGCTGGAAATAAACAGACTCTTCTTTCTCTCTCCTGCCACTGCCGTTTCCATAGACTTTATAAAGTTGATGATTCGCAAGGTATTCTGGGATACAGAAAATCTCAACATTGAGTGTGATATAGCCCCCACCCTCCACTCAGCATTTCTCAGAATCAGGACAGCATGAGCACTTTTGAGATTGAGGGTAAAGGGAGGAAATGGGATTGGTCCAAAATTTGTTGGTCCTGTTTTGTTTTTTTTCCACTTAGCCAAATTTCAGTGAAGTTTTAAGCATTAAAGGTGACATTAACGTTTCCTTTAGTAGTAGATAAAATGTTAGTCTTGTAGCTTCCAGTATGGAGTGTCTAACTACTCTGTGTCAGGCGAGCAGCTGGACTCGGTCTGCTGATGGAGGAGGCTGCTGTTTGAGCATTGATTTGTGATCAGTTGGCCCGTTCTCCTCCCGACAAAGGCTTTGTCATCACATTCGGTCGTACTCACCTTCCAAAGGTGCAAATTGATATTTATGACGCCATGTGTACATTTCGTGTGTGCATACCCAGCATTCCCTGTCTAGACCCCAATCGAAGAGAACAATGCAACGGTGCACTCGCATTCCTCCAACAGACCTCACGAGTTTGCTCATTATTACATAAGTCAGTTTGACTGAGGTTGTGCAAAGCCGCCGGCTCAGTGCGGCACTGCCGTCGTGCCCAATCAGCAAACAGCTGAGGTGTGTTTGGGTTGTGAGTTGTTCAAACACAGGGAAGGCTGCGACCGCGCCGTTGTTTGGTCTGCATGTTTCAGAAACGTTGCTCTCCCTTTTCCTCGGCTCAGCTAAGGCGTGTTATTCTTTCCCCGTCGGTGGCTCCGTCCAAAGGCAACAGTGGTGTTTGGAGAAGGCTCAGCTCACGTCCGGCCCGGATCACGCAGTCATTCATCTCTCCTCTGCATGTTGGCCTGAAACTCTCCCCCCATACACATGCACAAACACACTTTTTTTGAACCTGTCTTAAACTCATCATTTCTGTCTTCTGCTTCCTCTCTTGCTCTTTTCTTCAGGGCTGCATAACCAACGTGGAGAAATGGCTCCTGGAAAACTGTGGTGTCATTCTGGGGATCTGTGTCGGTGTGGCAGTCGTGGAGGTAACTGCTTATGGTTTTTATACGTCTACTGTCATACAATACTCACACCACATATAAAACAATTTATTGGTAGCCACATTTAATAATTATTTTCTCTGCTCATCAGCCGGCAAAAAAAGCCCCACAGAAATTCAAGGATTCAGCAGTCAGAGCGCTTGCAATCTCAAAGCATTTTTCTGTGGTTGAACAGTAGTGTGCGCTGAGAGAGCGAAAGAGAAAAATACATGTTGCTTGACTGCAGAGTTCAAGTCAAATGGCTTTTATTGTCATTTCAGCCAAGCACACAGCGAGTTGAGATAACATTCTCCCTGACCTGTGTCACAGTGCACAAAAACACTCGGGCCGACATGAAGCGACTGGGGGAGAAACAGACGCTGAGATAATCAGCCCCCCAGAAAAACACAACCCCTTAATTTAATGCATAATCAGCCAAAGTACTTTTATTATGCAGGCTTGAGGCATATATTGAAAAACAGCAAACTTTTGAAAATCGATGATTTCCATTCCAGTGGAATATGCACGGGGGAGTTCTTATGTTGCCATGGTAATGTTTAACAAGAGACGGTTACCTTTTTTTAGGAGGATTTTTGCTGCATAAATGACTAAAAACCTCTGTATTTCAGGAGGGACTGATTTTAGCAACTGCCACACTTTTCGCCACAAAAAAACAAAGGGCTGCTGTATTATCAATATTTTCCCCCACATATATTACAAAATAATCATACAGCATGTTTTTCTGGAGGGGCTCAATAGTGCAGCTTTGCAAAAGTGAAGTAAAGTGCAAGGTAATAAACTGTAATGTTGCAGCTGAAAGCAGCTAAGAAAAAGCAAAGACTTTGATATAACATTGAACAGCTGATGAGAGAAGAAGCCTCTCCTCGCTCCCTTTTCTTGGTTACCAATCCATCTCATACATGATTGGAGCAAAGATGACAACCTGCGCGCCTTTCTGAAAAGTTCACCGACTCCAGTTGACAGCTCAGAACATCAGCGACTCTCTCTCATCAACTGAGAACAATTTAGATCCGACGGTGGTGATTTTGGAGGAAAAAAGCTTCTGTGAAAGGACACAAACCCTGCGGCTTCGCCTCGGTCATTGTGTGGAGGGTTAATTACTGTCTTGTTCTGGACTTTTTTTTGGCGTTCAGGAAACAATACGAGTTTGAAGTGTCCTTAAACCTCAAGTGTCCTCTCGCTGACTCATATTAGCGTCTGATGAACCCACGGCCGAGTCGTGTCGGGATGAGATTTTAGCTGCTGACACAGGAGGAAAATCACAGCGTTTGGAAGAAGTAGTTGTGATTTGAGCCAGTAGTGGCGACTAACAAATGATGCAGCTGATTTGCAAACATGGGTGTAGTGAATCTGATTGTCTCTCTCTCTCTCTCTCTCTCTCTCTCTCTCTCTCTTGCCCCCTCAGCTCCTCGGGATGATTCTCTCCATGTGTCTGTGCAAGAGCGTCGTCCAAGAGGATTACACCAAAGTACCCAAATACTGAACAGAAGACAGACAGAGCGTGCTACACACACACACACACACACACACACACACCTACACCTTTTCTCCCTCTCTCTCTCTTTCTTTCTCTCTCTCTTGCTCTCTCACTCTCATCGTCTCACATTGTTATGCACACACACAAACTAAGACAGCTGTCTCCATTTGAGCTCCACTGCCTCAACAGCTGTGCAGATTTGTCACGCCCCTGTTTGCCCCCCCCCCAAACACACACACACCTCTTAAGTCAAGCTTTTGACACACTTGTCGGACAGTTTCCGAGTCACAGTCTGCTGTCGTGTCGAAGTGTTTTGTTTCGTTTTATTCCGTAGGGGAGGTTTCATACGATGTCGATGTGACTTGGCGCAGAGCGTTTGAAAGTTCGATAAGGTTGCAAACGCTTGAACATGAAAAGATTCTTTGTTGATGTTTTTATTTTCCCTCGGCTGACCTCAGTGAAGCGCTTCATGTAGTCGTAGAGAGTAGAGAGAGCACTTTAGTGGCATTCGGTGAGCTGAGAGCCGGAGCCTCCTCTGACTCCGGGGCACACATGTGAGTGGGAGATGAGAGGGTATGTATGGGAGGAATTAAGCCCCCTCTCTGATCCTATAGATGGTATTTTTGGTGCGGAGGGTGGAGGGGCGGCCGGGCGGAGCCTTGGCAGAGCTGCGGCCGTGGAGGTTTTTGGTTTCTCCGTCCCAGCGGCTCTGATATTAACCCCACGTTTACACCCAGCACCAAACCCTCCCACTATCCATCATCTGTCAGAGTCACACCAGCCCTCCTCACGGGTGTGTCCAACTGGTAACCAGTAGCTTCCCAAAATGACTAGTTTTGCATGAAGTAAGTGTGTGTATGATGTGTTGAGTGAATATTATAATATTTTATACTTTTTTTTTGTTTCTTCAGATATTCATGTCATTCCCCCCACCCCCCCTCCATAAATGTATATATGACTTTGGTTGGCGATTATGGCACGTAAGTGCTTGGTCAGCTGTTTATATGAGAAAGGTCTCGCCCACACTCTTGTTTTAAGAGTCCTATTGTTCTGTGTTTCCTCTCTGTGGTGTACGATGTGCAGAATGTGGCTGTCGCAGCAGCTTTATTCCAGTGTGAATCATAGAAATCGGGCCCCTTTTAATTAATCTGTCATCACTCCGTAAGACAGCGAGCTCCACATACACACAAACACACACACCTGCCTAAACTTTGAAAAATGAGCATGCACATGGAGATGGCAGACGTGGGACCACAATTTTTTTTTCTCGTCTCTGCATGATTGTTTGTTTTCCAAAGTCCTTGTTTATGTTATCAGTGACAAGAGCGCAGAGCGACGCAGGAACCGCTTCTGATTGCATATTTCAGAGGCGTTGAAAATGTCAGCTCATCAACTCTGTGTGTTTTTTGCTAAAATTGTTCCACAGAAGCCGATTTAAATGTTACACTCCGATCACCTCAGTGTTCCAATTCATTTCAAACACAAACACTCGGCTTGATTTATGCTTAATTCATTGGATAGATTTGCTCTTTTATGTCATTTGTAGTTTGTTTGAAAAACAAGTTCATCAAGCTGCAAGTACACAAGCGGGAGGAAAACTGGCCTTTTTTTTTTTTTTTTAAGAACACTCGCGTCTGTCAAGTTACAGCCTGTAATTTATGATCTGCCAAAATTGAAACATTTAATTTAACTTTATGGGAGATGAAGGCTTTTTTGTATTGTTTTAAAATATTTTGTACACTTTTAAAGAAAATGTTAAGAAAAAAGATATTTGTGGACCTTTGAGGTATGTTTTAAAAAGACAATTGTGTATTTCTTTTTATTACTGACAATAAGTAATAAATCTGAACCCACTTGTGTTTATTGTTGTTTGTCTTATTTGTTTAAGATATCTTCTAACTAAAACCCCAATAGTGGGGCCTGTGCCAGCAGTGGCCAGCAGGTGGCAGTATATACTTACCAGTGCGCGACTCAGCCAAAGATGCCAAATGTAAGATGAAATGCACATCATCAACTGAATAATTTGCAGAAGATGCAGCTGTAATTATGAGTTTTTATCTTGCAGATTCTAACCATTTGCTGCTTCATTACTCGGCCGACTCTGCACCTCTCAGCCAAGTCTTTTTTTTTTTTTCCTGTTGTATTATGCATTTTCCTCTTAATGGAGTCTGACTACCCCATGGCAGAACAGAACAAAGAGCTCTAAATGCATTAATTCCACTGCAGTAACAGGCTTCTTCCTCTGCAATAAATGGAAAAGAGCCCTCATAAGATTTACATGGAGCGACTCTTATCAGGGAAGCGGTGCCTCATGATGTGTTGCCAGAAGCCAAAACCTCTCTGACTCACCAGCACTGCTTTTTAACAATGCGATGGACCTCGATCCTCCAGTCCACTTGGCCTCAGCGTGACGTGTCCTGCTGGATGTTTGGTCACATTGTTTTCAGTGACCCGACAACATCTCTTGTCATCACTAAGCTCTTTGTGAGCTCGGCATGCCTAACCCCATGTTTGTAATATAATATTTACCTGCAATAAGCAACAGATATGAGCTGCGTCAAGGCTATCTCACTATTTCATTGGGGTTAAGGACTTTCAACCACAACATACAATATCTTTAAAAAAAAAAATACCAATACAATTCTGCTGGGAGTAAAATCCATATTTCA
>CAESWR010000624.1:366610-382211 GCA_903171835.1 Mullus surmuletus | reverse complement strand
CCCCCTCCCCAAACAGTAAGATTTCAACTTTAAGCGCAGCCAGGCAGTTTCCAAGCACTTAGGACCGAGATGAGACGACTTCTCGCCTGATGTCTTCCTGCCAACACCTCGTAGGAGATTACACAGCCGAGGCAGCGGCTCCACACTGTGACATTTCCTATTGAATTCCGAGTGATGAGAAAAGAGCAGGAAATCCTCGGTGATGTAACACATCCTGATGCAAGTGTTTGCCGTCGCAAGGATACGAGCGCGGCGCCTTTTATCTGGGAGAAGCTTCAGACTTTTGGTTTGGTGGAGCATCACACACACAAAGTGGATCTTTGAAAAACTAACAATAATTCACTATCATGATATATCTTTGTTTCTGTGTACATCTCCATTACTGTGCATGGTCTACACTAGGCTTTATGTGCTCTGCTATGGAGATTGTGTATCGTTTCATGATGTTTGTTTGTCAGCCAGACGAGACAGAAAGCTGCAAACGTGGTGAAACAGTGTAGAAGGTTTCTGCGTGGGCCGAGACGGAGCCCATTAAAACTTCGGCCGGATCCGTTGGTGGAAGTCTGCGCTCTCTGAATGCACTCACTTCTAATTCAATTGATTTTGTTTCCATCTGCATCGCGTTTTATCGCTGTTCTGCTGCATTTTCCTCTGTGCTTGAAAGGATGTTTTGCAGAGAAACTTGCCTCACTTTGACTGCTGGGAAGTGATTATTCAGAATTTTTCTTTTCGAGGACACACCGAGAGACGGACCCCGTGTCGCCATGGAGGAATGCACCCAACATGGAGAGAATGATGACAGTCACCGAGTGATGTCATCCCCTGCCTCAGAAACCTTTTTTTCATCTGGAGAAACTCAACTTTTCCAGCTCCTAGTGGAAGATATTCTGACTTCACACAATGAGAAAACTTCCTTGTTAATCTTGCAGGCAACTCCCGCAGATGCTGTGTGTCTGCATGCTGAATCCAGGAGTGAAAGCTGTGCTACCTTGAAAGTAGAAAAGTCGGTAAGCTGTTCTCTCTGGAGCAAATCGCTCCCGCTGCGTGGCCTCCTAATCCCTCGCAGAGCTGCTGTGTTCAACACAAACTATAATAACCCTCCGTCTCTGTTTCCTGACACACGATTCAGCTTCATCTGTGCTTCCCGTCTTTCATTTGTTTCTCATCCAGCTGCTGAGAACTCACCGCTGCTGCTGCTGCTGCTGCTGCTGCTGCTGCTGCCGCCGCCCCGGTTCTTCATCCTCCATCCATCTTATGCTGCAGAACTGTCGCCTTCTCCCAAAGGTAGTGTGGGTGCAAAGAGCAATCAAATTCACAAAACTTCTGTGCTCTGACAGGCCGAAGCCCGGAGAACCAAGGGCAGCACTTGTGTGTGTGCAGTGGCGTGCATAGACTCTTGAAGGGCAGGGGCGAAAATTCAAATAAAAAGGGCACCTCGCTGCTGAAGAGGGCACGCAAAAACAAAAACAAACAACAAACAAACACGTTTGCCACCCAGGAGCACCCACCAGGGCACTTTATCCTGTTTTAACCAGCTAAGAGGGCAGTTTAATGTGTTTTTTCCACCCAAGAGGGCAGTTTATTGTCTTTTGCCAATGAAGAGGGCACTTATACACATGCTTTTGCCAGGCAAGACAGCTGTTTATCATGTTTTAACCAGCCAAGACGCAGTTTAATGTGTATTTTCCACCCAAAAAGACAGTTTTGTGCGTTTACCAAACCAGGAAGGCACTTAGCAGGCGTCTAAGCCACCAAAGAGGGCACTCTTTGCCACCACTGTGTGTGTTTGAGCAAAGTGAAACTGAAGTGATTTTTGTTTGCATAAGCCGGCGTGTTCCTGTGCACAATCACATGTGACACTCTCCAAATTCCCCCATCAGCGAACATTCGACTTTAGCGAGACAATAAATCTCCGGCTCCTTGTTAAGACTCTTTTGGACTCAGATGCCGACGCACGTCGGCCTAAGGAATGCGAATGCGATAGCTTGTAATTCCTCACATCTGCTTTCCTCATAAGCAGCCACATCTTTATATGGTCAAAGAATTCTGCGGCTCCCACTTTCTGCTAACAGTGTCTGCCGACGCCTCGGGAGCGTCTCATGGCGATGCCATCGCCACGGGGCAGGAACCTCAGACACGCGTCCTCGCCGTGTTCCAGCAGCTATTACTTAATGCGTGCATCGCTAATGGAGCGACGGATGATGTGCGCATTGTTTCCTTCTCCAGGAGACGCGTGCTACTCTACTACAGAGCAGAGCAGCAAGGCCGGGTCCTACTTGGCTCGCTCGCTGAACTCTGTTGTCATGGTGACAAAGACGTCGTGGCAGTTGGAGCGCATCCCCCTTTCGAAAATAAGACCAGCGCAGGGCATTATGCATCTACTCGTGCTGCCTCTTTACTATTAATGGGCATAAATATTTATGTGGTTTGGTGGATATTTCCGCGGCGGGGCGAGCCGGCAGCCCGTGGCGAGCAGATGTGAGCTGATGAAGTGGTTTTTGTGTCGCGCGTTTGTGACCGTGTGTTCATGTGCAGCCTCTGAATCCTGCATGTGAGAATCACAGTGTTAGTTTTGAGTTAACGCAGAGCCGGGGATTTATTGGGTTAAAACACGCGGCAGCTCGCTCCGATCCCGCCGCCCTCCGCTGATCCTCCACATTCACAGATGAATCTGTGCTGCTGTGAGCCGGCGCTGCGCTCCATTTGCAGCCTGCCTTGCTTCCACGCTGGTGTCACAATAAAGAGTAAATCAACACAAGTCATCACAGCAGAGGATGAACCATTAAACCAGGATGTTTCAGTGTTTTGCAGATATTTGTGAGATTCCCAGTTCAAAGCTAGAATGTCTGGTCTTTGTAACGTCAGTAAAAGCAGCTTTAAACAACAATACAGGATAGGCAGAACAACGTGCACATCCTCCCTCCTGTTTCTCTCTTTCTTTACATGCTCTCTCTCGCTCTCTCTCTCTCTCTCTCTCTCCGGGGATTTGTTGGGTCTCTGAATATACAAATATTTAAGTACAGAGACAGCGAGAGAGAACCAGTGATACGGTTTATTATGGATCGGTGTCATATGAATTAAATGAATTTGGTAAATGTTGGTTATCTATGCTCAGATAGAAACCCATTCATTGGTTCCAACGACATCCACAACATTGAAACTTGATCCTTATACTGAAAAACTGGTTTCAGCTTAGTGAGTAAAAATAAACGAATGAACGAGTGTATGTGATGGCAGAAGAAATTGCGGTGGACTTCTTTACTCTCTAACACTGCAGCGGCGACATGTACAGCTGTGTGTTGCCCATGTAAGTGTTTGTGAATCTATGTTCATGTAAGAAAGCATGAAGCGTGCAGGGCCGAGCATTGAGCCCAGCGGAACTCCACATGGAATGGTTGGTGAATGTGGTGGACAGAGAAACCAGCCGATGACCTTTAAAGTGCAGTCAAGACTTTTATAGGAGTGAAGTCTCTGTTATTACTCTCTGCCTCCCAACTGTTATGTCAGAAAACCATTTTCTCATTTGATTTTTTACAAGATGGCTCACATTTAAATGGTTCTTGGTTTATAATGATAATGTAATCTTAGACAAACGTGGACACACATCAGTTTCAAGGGAACAATTTAAAATGACCACAGGCAGATCAGTGGCAGCGGCAGCGGGCGCTCAGAGAGACACGTCTGCAGGAGAGGGACTCAGCCAGCAGGCGTAACATCTGAAGTGCTTTACTATTTTAACAAGCCTCGAAATATCTAGTTAGTTCTGAACATTAATAAGAATGAATCTCAATTCTCCTTTCTTCTTTCCTTTTCCCCCCTTTGTCTACCCCTTGTTGCTATCCAGCTGCTAAGTCAGCAGAAACGACAAGGGACAAACAGTCAACATGCAGTCGTCAATAGCGATAGTTGCCATGATTTTGGTGTAAGACGAGGCGCCGACATATAAGAAGAATATATCTTCGACACACACGTGCTGCTGGACCAGTTATCGGTATGTATCCATTTTATATTGAAAAAGATGTTTTGTTGGAATGAACATTAACCGAGCTGATCAATGCTAGCTAACCAGCTTAGTGGATTTAAGTGTAAAACCTTTGCTTGTGTATGAGCATGTAAGAGGTAAACACCTTTGTTAGACCCATTGGCATCTGCCTGCTGTGCTCCTGCGCAAATCTAAGGGGAAGGGCTAAGAATTGGGATTCAGCATGAGTCCATCCAGGGAGGAGACACACTTAACTCTTGGTGCACTCCGACTTTCACGCTTGACCGAATGTTTGCAAATTACTCATGAAGAATTCAACAAACTCTTCATGTCTGCGTCTCGCCAGGATGCAGGAGGGGCTTATTGGTGGCAAAGTCGGCAAGCTTTTCAGTACAAAGCACTTTATTTATGGGCTCATGGGATGGTGCGCATTCATAAGCATTGCTGTAAATGCGGCACAAATGATCTCATTGTTTATTCACACATTATCTGAGCGTGCTGTGCTGGGGAACCTGACTGGTTCGGGTGCGATGCAGCAGGAATGGCTGACATCCCACGATATTACACATCCAGTTGGATCAAAACTCCTTCAGAGAAGAATGTGCTGTGAAGCTCGGGTGGTCGACAAATATTTAAATGATGCAAAATCCCCAGAGACGCTGTTTACAATCGCAGCTCAGATTAATAAATGAAGAGAACCATCTTAAAATTACCGCAGCGCGCATCCTCATCACCAAAAGTGTGAAAGAATCTGTCGCTGGGGACGCAGCCGTGGAGTTAACAGAGTTACGCGAAGCCAGCCATGTCTCTGTTAAAAAGATGAAATCTAATTTCCTCGCGCAAATCACATCAGCTCCACTCGTATAGTCTTACTTGTAACTGTGATCCAATGTGGAGTGCTGCCGTTTCTGTCGACGTGTGTGGGGGCCGTCAGGAGTCGCTTTGCTCCTTCAGAGTTTCTTTGTGACTGTAATGAGGAGGAGATTCCATTTCTGCCTTAATCGCACTGGAACTGGAGGTCACGCATGTGAGCGCTGGCAAGAGGCCACACGAGAGCATCGGTGCCTCAAGGAGAAAGGCTGTCATTACGTTCCTGGGGCGACCAAGTCCACAATAGGACTAAAAAATGACGGGGGCATTAAAAATATCAATATAATACAAGATGAGCTATTCCTGCTGGTAATGCAAACCAAAAATGACTGGAGCCGTCGTTGGGGCACGTGGCAGTGAGCCAGAAATACAGAAAAACAAAACCCCTGAGAGAGCTGAAGAGCCTGCAAAGGTGACATCATGGCGCTCGTGCTGAAGCTGCACAGACTTCTCGGTAATTTTATTGGAAAGGTCCATCCATCTCCTCATCTCCCAAAGCAAAGGAGGGAAATGTTTCTGAACTAGGACGGTGGAGTGTTTTTAAATCTTCAGCAGCTCACTTCCCTCTGATCAACATCTAACTCAGGAATATTGATCAACCTATCTAACTTTTTTTTACAATGACTTTTCCCTTTTTTTCCTCCCTGCAGTGAACAGAGCTTTTACAATGTCTGGACACACTCCAGCTCCCCGGCAAAACAAAGAACCCGGAGAGAACAGGGAGAGTTAGGCACATTTTCTGTCTTTGCTTTTTCTTTCCTCAGAATTTCTGTTGTTATCAAAAAAATATGCTTCAATCCAGGAGAGCTCACAGTAAAACACCTGAGGAATGTCTGTCTTCATAAATCAAGCCTTTTTTTCTCATTTCAAAATCTACACAAAAAAAACATGTGACGCAGATTTTTCACCAAATGTGCATCATCCAGACCGCCGACACTTGCACTCTCCAGCTGCAAGGTCACCGCGTCGCTTCAGCCCGATGTTTGAGATCTTTATTTCTGCGGCTTCTTCCCGCCTCCTTTTCTCCGTTTGTCTCGATGGCTTTTGTCTTCCGCCGTGCATCCTCCTCTTTTGTCTCCTCTTAAGATTCTCCTCTTTCTGTAACATTATTTCTGGTGAGCGCCGAGGATGGCGGCTCCTCCCCGAGGGCTCCCCACAGCGGGCTCGGCTTGATAGCAGATTAAATCATAAGTCGAGTTTGTGGAATCTACAGGGAGAGAGGGGAGGGAAAAAAATCTTCCTTTTTATATTTCATTTGCATGCTCTCCCTGTGTTTCCTCCAGGCCTTTTGGTTAGCGTGACCCACCTCCCATGGCTGTCTCACAATCTATCCTCTCCATAATGACTAATTTAAATGGCTTTGATAATCCGTTAGTTCTATTAATGAAATGGCCCTTAAAAGCGTGATCAGAGCGGAGGAGGTGAAAGGATGATACGGCCTCAGAGGGCTGAACATCGCGCCTCACACGCATCCACAGACAAAAGAAGTTGTGAGAAGCAGTTCAGAGAATGTCTCATTATGAAGGAACGAGCTGCTCATTTTTGTCTCCAGAGACGCAATATCGCTGGGTTGTTTTTTTTTCTTTTTTTCACAAACATATCCAGCCTGTGTGTAAGTTTCCATCGGTGTTATTAAGTTTTCCACCTAAATCAGTGCAAAGATGCTCCGAGCCCTTTAGAAATGTTGCAGTAAGTATCAACCAGCCAGTCATATCCCAACATCCATTTTGCCAAAGTTCTTTATCCACACGGCTAAAATTTCCTCTTTCTTTTTCTTTTTAACAAACAATAAATCGAGAACTTCACATCCCAGTGTACACGATAAGTGAAGTGGGCGACTCAGTGCACACCAGGCGGCAACTTTATCTTCATATTATCATGCAACATGAGCGACTCAACCAAACAAAATAACAGAAAACATCCATTAAACTGAAGTTAACACGCTGAAGCGAGACTTCAGCGAGATACTCTGAACTATACTGGCAAGAAATGTGACTTTTAAACCCTGTGAATTGTTTCAAACAGCCGTCCAATTATCAGAAACAATCCAACATTCCTCCCAATGTGCAAATATTTAAAGAAATCCTGCAAGTTGTTGTAAGGTTGCAACCACTTCTCCCAGACATTGATCTCCATTGTCAGAAAATGATCTAAATTTTCCTGAGTTTGGCAGCTCAGTAATAATAAATGAAATTTGGCAGGATAAGCTCCCCAGATGGAAAGATGAGCCTTTTCATACCACATACGAAGCGTTGATAATAATGTTTTAGTAACAAAGACAGGCAAACACTGCAGGAAATACAGCAGCTGTTGGAGAATAATCATCCTGATGGCATATATTCTGCCTATAAAATCCCGATCCTGAGTTGTAACTGAAACCTCTCGGGTAACCTGCTCATAAATATTTTCCCATTTTGTCTGAAAGCATTTGTTACGTTGCACGTCCCACACATCATTGTACACACGTTCGTCACGAGGGACGAGCGGATCCTGTTTGCATCAGATTTCACTTAATCCAATTTGAGACTTCTTGTCTATATCCTTTACTGAACTCTCACTGCTCCGTCAGCACTGTTTTACTTTCATTTTTTCCACAGATTTTTTTTTGTAGTTTCATATTTATTGTCTTACATACCAAATTCTATCTAATGTTTATCTGTTTTCATTATTATAATATTTTTGTTTTGTTTGTATGTTAAAATCTCGTAAAGATGGCTCCAACAATGTATGTGTTAGGTTTACATGGATAAATGATTTGCAATGAATGAATATGAAATCTTTCCCAATAAGATTTTCCTGAATTGACTTACAGAAGAAGAGAGGATCAATAATTCATCTCCTTTCCAGGCTATAATTTGCAGTTGCAAAGCTGCTCTGCGCCGTCGTCCCACCAGGTGTCTTTGCCATATAAATAAATAAGAGTGTGCAGTAGCAGCTCCGACCCTGGGGGTGGAGGGGGGGGGGGCAAACATAAATAAACATAAATGACACAGACATCACAGACACCATACTACACTTACCACGGCATGTTTGCGTACTTGTGTATTGTACTGTCTTAGATCTCTACTGCTTCACTGGGTGACGTGAATTAGGACACTTTTTATAATCGGTTTATCATTTCAGCTTGAGTTTCATTTTTAGCGACGTCACTAATGCATTATTTAACCACAATGATAAATCACAACAGTCTGGAGCTGAAAGGAAGTCGACATATGTGTCCTAATGATGGGGAGGGGTTTCCAGGGCTACCTCACCTACACCACAAATTTGAAATTCAAAGGTAAACCAAATTCCGATGTGTTTTCTTGTGGACTCGCTTGTGGGTCCATCCAAACACATCGGAATTCATTCCAGTTTGTGTGCCAGATGCCCGCCAGGAGGAGGGAAAGCGTTTTCATTATTTAACAACACCCTTCAGCAACGAGCGCTGTATCATTAGCCATAATCAACGGTGCACTTTCCTTAAGGATAAACACTTACACCAAGAAACAGAAAGCTGAGTTTGAGGTTTGACACACGGTGAATCACTGGAGCAGCTTTACAAGTCCTCCTGTAAAATACAAACGAGGAAACCCGATGGAAGAGCCCCCCACTCCCCCTCCCCCCATCCCACCCTTTCCCCTCTCCATAAACCATATTCCCTGAATCCACATCTCAGGTTAAAGTTTTATACGTGTCAGTTTGGGAGAGCTATCACGGTGTCAGAGCAAATTGCACATTCATCCCATGAGAATATAAATATCACATCAAAGAATCTGATCCGTTTTATTAAGAGCGCACAGATCGCAGAGCGACAAAGGAAACAATCCCCTTTTGGCAGTCATGGGCTTGTGGATTTATGATTAAAAAATGAGCATTTTTATGAAAACGAGCAGTCAGGTGCTCCCCGCCGAAGCCTCCTGCTGAGTTGTAACATGCAGACGGAAATAAAGGAAAACAACAACAAGAATCTAAGGTGCAAATTCCCAAAAAAGGCCAGAAAATTTGAAATAGCTGGTTTCCTGTACATATACACTGTACACAGAGAAACGTGTCACTGACTTTTTTGTAGATCTCATTTAGATACACGTGTCTATAACATTTCGTGAATGCAGAATAAACTTTTAGCTCGTGATAATCTGTCGGGGGCACTACTCAGCCATTTTGCATTTCTTTTATTGGGAGACACTAATGATAATAATAACGATAATAATTATAATAATAATAGAACATTCCGCACAGAATTGAGATATTTTGCCTGCCCGCTTGCCCCCAATTTGTTTCTGCCTGCTGCTGCATAACTCGTTAATATTTATGCCAATTTTGGTGGAGATACGTCAGAGCATCATCCAAGATGGCCGTCAATGGGGCATGTCTTCAGGGCATTAAGGGCCTTCTTCCTCTTTATCGGCTGCGGTGACATCCAAAATGGCCGCCGAGTGGGACATGTCTTCAGAGTGGGGTCATGAGTGGACGTGTCAAATATGGTGTGGATATGTCAATGCATTGATTCAGAACCTACTTCCCGTTTATCGGCTGTGGGGACATCCAAGAATGGCGCCAAGAGGGGCATGTCTTCGGAGTGGGGTCATGAGTGTCATGTGACATGTGTGACATGTCAAATATGATGTGGATACATGAAAGCGCTGATGATTTAGGGCCTACTTCCTCTTTATCGGATGTGCAGACATCTAACATGGCCGCCGAATGGGCATCTCGCTGATGCCCACACTGAACAGCCTTGTGGTCTAAAGTGAGTCCAAGCCACTTCCTGTTGCACCTAATGCCGAGTCCAGATTAAAATGTTGAGTCAGATTCTTCACCTTGTCTCGTCCTTGTCTGGAAAAAATTACAGCGGAGTCCTTGGGTCTGCGAGCGAGAGACCACTCCAATCCATCAACTGGATTATCTTTGAATGGCCATCACACACCCACACACACACGCTCACACAGATCCGCCGGTAATTGAATCTGTCACATTGCAAAAATATAATGGGAATCATCTGTTCTCTGGTGTCCATCTCCACACCTTTTTTTGGCCCCCCGACGGACTCCTGGATGTCACGACCTTCCGCCTCACAGCCGACAGCTGAGCCAGAATCACCGTCTTTGTCTCAGATGAATTACCCTCAATCACCTCAAAATGGTTATTTATCACACATAATTCACTTTAATGGGTTCTATATTGGTATGTTAATGATGATAATGACATGCAGATAATAAACATATGCAGATGCTTTGATCACCCACTCAATTATTCTAATATAAACGTCACATTCATTATAGTCAGTAAATGAAGATATCCCATCTTTTCGTTATTTTCTCATAGATAAGAGCAGTTGTAGGCGATATTGTTGACAGAAAGGGTTTTTTTCTGTTCAGTGGGGAAATTTCTGAGAGCTCACTCAGGATATAAAATGGTTAATATCAGAGGCTATAAAGTAAACAGTAATTTCAGTTCTGGCCCGAGACCCAACCTCTTTTACAAACAAATCAAATAATTTGACTCATTTTATCTTATTCCACTGCTATAATTCCCCCACACTGAACTCTGGGTGCAAATATATAAGCCAGTTATAACTAAATCTGTTTTGGGCCACTTGAGGACGGAGAAGAAAAGCTTTACATATAATATTATTCATTATTTCTAAGCCGCTACGGTGGGCACGTTTTTCAGTAAAACGCTGCCCATTAAAGTTTCTCTTTTTCTGTTTGCTCTTCTTTTATATCAGCTTTGTTCTCCACCAATTCCTGAGGGAACCGCTGTGCTCTTTAGCAAGTTCTGCAGATTCATCACTGTGAGCAACACGTGCACATGCATCCACTGCGCGCATAAGGAACAATCATATATCAGCTTCAAATGAACCAGCAGGACAATTAGAACAGCAAAGATGTGTGTGTGAGGACGTTGTTCTTTCCCGGGGTCAGCCGCATTTCCAGGAGACCGACCCCAGCGCTGAAACTGCAGATCTTGCTTGACCATTAGCAGCTTGTGGTGCCACAAAGATTTACAAGCCTCCGCCCCCATGTTTGTCTAAACAAAGGAATCAATAGAGAATGCATAATTAAGTAGGTACATTTTATTTTTTCTCCTCAAAGACTCATTTACATTTACATGATGGGAGGAACAGTCGGTCTGTGTTAACCTCGACAAAACTGGAGTTTTAAAAAACACAAACATCAGTCTGACTGAAAGAGTGATCATTCAAAATTCTTTACTTACCAAATAGTGCACTATATTGGACTTTTTGTATTTGCATCCCAATGTATAACAAGAATGATTATGCCCTGTATGGTGGACTCAAAGTATCCCATAATGCATTCTGGTTGAGCGGTGTAAGAGGAAACATTTTAATGCAACTAGAGTTTTGACAAGGTAAGGTAGTTTGAAAGTAGTAATTTTTTTGTAGTTGCATATTTGTGATGCTGAATGTTTGGGTTTTTGTGCAAAAATATGTTTGAAATATCATTTATATCAGTACACAGGTGTCTTGTTGGCCACAGCCTCACTCAGACAAACACGCCTTGATAATGGGAAGAGAGGCCGAGCTGCTCTAGCACGTAACAGCTATGCACGCAGCACAGTCTCCACACCGGCCTTCAACCTGCGATCCGAGGCATGAATATTCAGCAGACAGAAACAAGTTCTAAAAGCTATGAAACAATAGAAGAAGTAAATGGCTTAATTGGAAAACTGCATTTTTAGACAGAACAGGAGGTGCAGTGCATGTTGTTGATTCAGCCATAGCAGGAAACTGAAGAGGTGTAACGCCTCCTACCAGAGAAGACTGACACATATGCTCATCGATAAATCCAATACTTCTGGCAAACCCAATCCAATCCTATAAACTTCTCCAGGTGCATCTATACTGGAAGATTGCAGCTTGTGTTCTGATGGGTAAAAATGTCCCCCAAAAAGCTCCTGAAAAACATCAGGGTTTTTTTTCAAAGCTGACGTCACTTCTCCTCCCCATTGTGTCATCGACCCAGCTACTTATTTCCTTTATTCACACTGCAGAAGTAAACATCCAACCTGAGCGCGGTATTTTGTTTCGGACACTGACTTTTAGGCATTCTGCGCTTTATGTGCTCCTCAGCGTAAGCGCAGTGGGGGCTCCCGTGCATGTGGAGGCAGGTTGGCTCAGCGGAGCACCTGCACACTGTTTTTTCATCTCATGAAAAGTGCATGTGCGACTTCTGGCCCTTTTTTGTACATGTATGTGAAGAAAAATGTCAATCTTTCAGTTGTGTTCACATCTTTATCCTGTGACATCTGGAGTGTAATGAGAAAAAAAATCCTTTGTTTGTCTGTTTGTAATAATGGACAGGTGTTTTCAAAGAGGGCTCCTGCTTTCCTTGCTGGCCACGCCGTGCACACCAGCAGCTCCAGTCCCTGATGGTTTCCCTTCAGGCCTGGTGGATCTCACATGGAGCAGACAGTAATGAGAAAAAGGATAACTGTGTTCCATCAACAGCTGCGCCCTGCAGCTCCTGTCAGCATTTAACGCACATATAGAGCTTTTGGCCATGCGGTTGCTAAGGAAGTGTTGGTATCTAAGCAGGAGTTGGCAGGGAAACATCCCCAAAGTTGATTCAGGAGAACTGATGCCACTGGAATTGATTTCAAGCTGCATCCTTTTTTCATTTTCTTATTCCAGTTCCGTGTACGGACGACGTCAAATGGCCCAAACATCTGTGGAGGAACTGTAGCATCGAAGCGTGGCAGCTCCAAAATAAACTCTGGGAACCTCATTACACGACCGTGGTTATTAAAAAGCAGCAACAGAAGTGGGACAAGACAGTAGCGAGCAGTAAGAGTTATGGTGAAAGCTCCCCAGCTCAGACTGCACTAAGATGTTTCCACATTCATGCTAGTCTGCAGGTCTGTGATTGGCCATCAGGAGTACTGGGAGTTTTCCCGATGGGTTGGTGGGTCAGTTGGCTGGGACAGCCGGTGGGAAAAAAAAAGACTTTCGGCACAGTTGGGCCACCATCATCCACCACCATCATCCACCGGCATTCACCACCATCATCCACCACCAGCATTCACTGCCATCATCCACCACCAGCATTCACCGCCATCATCCACCACCAGCATTCGCCGCCATCATCGACCACCAGCATTCGCCACCATCATCCACCACCAGCATTCGCCGCCATCATTGAACACCAGCATTCATCACCATCATCCAACACCAGCATTCGTGGCCATCATCCACTGCCAGCATCCACCGTCATCAACTACAGCCATCATCCACCACCATCATCCACCACCATCATTCACCACCAGCATTCATGGCCATCATCCACCACCATCATCCACCACCATCATCCACTGGACCCTGAGTGTACCATTCAGGTACTAAATACCTGGTCAACTTTTTTGCCCCAGTCCGCCCCTGGGCTAGATTGTGCGAGAGTGTCACAGTGCTGCAGCTCCAGACAGAACTGGGCCTCAACAGACATGTCACGAGTGAACATTGTAAAACATTGAGCAGTAATGTGGTCAAATCAGTGTTTTTGTAAGGAGAGAATACAGAAGGATTGAGCTGATTGCAAATGTTTGAGCAGCTGTGTATCCTTCTGGTGTTGGTGGACAAACCCCAGTAGATTCTGTTGGAGGTTCGACATTATAGAAACGAGCAGGAACTTCTTACGGTGCTTCGAGGAACTCCAAACATCCAAAGATTTCTGCTCCACTTTCAGGTCATCTGATGGACGTCGGCCAGCTGTTTGAGCTTCATATTTTCCTGCTTCAAAGGCTGAACGTTGTGTGTTTTTCTAGACGAGCCAGCAGGGCCAAATGTGCGTTATGGTTGTTTACTTTCGGAGCCCTTTCCCTCTGATCATGTTCACACACGTTTCTAATACATATTATATTGGTTGCGCAGTAACTAATATCAATAAAAAATGTCTCAACTTCAAGTCTGTTTAACTTTGACCCCCTCGCAGTCTTATGATGACCTGCCTCAGATGTCGATGTCACTTACATTCACAACAAGTGTGACGTTAAGTGCATGTGTGTGTGTGTGAGACGGTAAGTGAGACAATCACTGGTTGAGCTTGTAAGTTTGTTTAATGTCTTTACTTGTTCGCCCAGCGGTTTCGCTCAGTTCAAACATTCACAATCTCAACCTGGAGTTCATTTATTTATTCATTTTCCCCCCAATATAAGCATGAGTTTCATCACTAAGACGCATTAAGAATGTATATTGATAAGTGCATGAAAGCGTAGCTGTTTACAAAGCTGAGAGTTCAGAGTTGAGTTCCTTTCAGTGCAGAACTTGACACTAGAGCTGCCTGTGGCCAAGCAGACGTCTGTCTTCTCCAGATTTATTGCTTCAATGTTTGTCTCTGGCTTTTTCAGGTAAAAAAATATAGTGATGATATACTCCAGTGATAAAAGTGATTTCATATTGTCAATTCAGTTCTGTGTAAAAAAAAATGTTTCGCTTTAACACCAGGCCAGTGTGCTTTCCCCACAAATATTAATTCATCTTTTAAGAAAACCTTTTACGTCCCTCAATTCCACCTTCAGAGGCTCCCAGACCAGAAAATGTGTCTGGGCTGGAACAGAAACCACAGTGCTGCAGACTCGCACATGCAACGACAGTCCCCTGACAAAAGATGTGGCTTTCCAGACACATATTCGCAGGACGTAAAGCAACTAACTGAAAATCTATAATCAATCTGCAGAGTTAAAAGTGCATCGGGAGAGAACACTGCCGCCTCTCCCACCCACCCACATTTGACTGAAGAGGAAGGAAATTTTGTGCGACAGACAAATGGATCATTCCCTCCTGGTGAATCGGGTTTCTGGCGGAGGAGGACGAGGAAGAGGAGAAGGAAGAGGAAGAGGAGGAGGAGGAGGAGGAGGAGGAGGAGGAGGAAAGGATGCAGCGGTGGCTCCCCCTGGCCTACTTTTCCTCCACCGACCGACCAGTTTGTCCTCCTGGGAACACTGGAGGTACAGTCTAAGCGGGGAGTTTCAGCCACGCTTGGCCGGCCATCTGGAGCCAGTGGGGGTTGGGGGCGGGGCCAGAGCGCCTCGGCACACTAACCTTGCGTAAAGAGAGTGAGAGCAAAACGCAGCGGTCATTCCTCGTTTGCATCCCTCCGTTTCCTCTGAGTGAGGGTGCCTCGCTTCTCCCCGCTTGGCCGAGCTCAGAGCCATAAGGTGTTTCTCTTGTGTGAATTCCTGAGAGGAGAGGTGTGTCTGTAAACTCTCTGGGCAGATTGACATGCATCTCTCCCCCAGCCCCCCCCCCTCCCCCCAAATCCCCCATAACCTCAGGCTCCTGTCACCAGCTGAGCTCCGGCAGGCAGGTAGACATCCTCAATGATTAAGGCGGCGGAAGGCTTCACACGCCATAGCCTAGAGGTGATTTTTAGTGTCGAGGAATGCACACAGCAAGATTTTTTAAGTAAACTATCCTGGAGGAGCTCACACGGTGTGTATAGTATGTAAGCTTTCTAATTTCAGTTTCGCCGTGTTAAGGCTCCATTTTCTGTCCCCTTTATGACTCTTCCTACGGATTTGTCCAATTACTCCTTTATGCAGCGTTGGGGAGCTTGTTGCTAAGTTACCGCCAGGTAACACACACCATTAGCATGGGAGTTGTTAAGATGAAAGTGTTTCCAAATTAAGACAATTTTGTTCCCGCGCAGCTTTAAAGTGAGATTGTCATTCCTGCTCCTCGCCTCCACTTTTCTATCAACTTTGCGACACAAGGGGGGAAAGAAAATCAGGTTGAGGTGGCTAACGACATGC
>CAESWR010000624.1:335967-350660 GCA_903171835.1 Mullus surmuletus | reverse complement strand
CAGTTGTCCCGCACAGTCAGCCAACCTCGTGCTGACCACCTGGGGGTGACCTGAACACTCCACACTGGAGATGGAAAAAAAACACCCATAAAGATTAGGCTTTTCTCCAAGACTTCTCAGCCAAATGGGCTCAGATCAGCTTTCCTGATAACACTTGGCAGGACGGATCCCAAATGCCTCAGCTCAGCACCAGAGTCGTTTTGTGGGTGCTTCTGAGAACCCCGGGGTTTGCAGACGTTCTTGTCAAGTCATCTCGCAAAAGCTCCATCAGCCTGCCATGCACACATAAACAGTTTCAACAGCAATAAGGAAAGTTTACATTTATTACTTTAATACTAAAAATGTAGTCCTAGTCAATGACACATGATCTCATTTCATCTTGCCGTTAAAAATGATTCACAAAAGAAACAAGAGGAGAAAGCCTGTGTTTTGAGCAATTACCAAAACCACTTTCGCTTATCTCTGTAGGCAGTTTGGAAACGGACAAGCTGCTTTGTTTTACTTAATAAGGAACAGATGTCCAACCTCTTTCCTCAAAATATTTCTGGGTAGGATTTCCATAAGTTTGCCACATCTAGAGCAACTCCCACCTCCCTAGCCGAGTCCATACTGCAAGCTTTCAAAACATGCCGCGAAAAAAACTTTGGCCGGCCCTCTGAGTGTACATATTTATTCTGTTGCCTTTGGCCCAAGCCGAAAGGTCTGTTGTATTTCCAAACAGAGCGAGGCTCTGCAGACAGCTGGAGATTGCGAAAGTTAAAAAACAAAAGTGTTTAATATCTCCTACTGAAGCTCCACAGCTCATTATCTTCTGTAATCTCCTCCTGCCTGTCTCATATCTCTGCCATTTGGTGGCTCGCCTCAGCACAGGCCTCACACCAGGAACGTTAATGAGAAGAACAGGTTTCTTTTCTTTGCTGCTGTGGTTTGAGATATCTGCTGCTCTCTGCCTGGTTGTCTTTTACATTTCTGCAGCGTTCTGTGGCAATTAGACGAATCTAGCTGTAGCTCCTCCGTAGGTTATTACCACCTCAGTCACACAGCCACTACGCTCCAGCTCACACACCCCCCAGATGAGCAGAGTAGAGCTCGTCTTTTTGCTTCGTCTCCGTCAGATGGCAGCTGGTCACTCCTGTGGTCCTGTTGAAGAACGGCGCTCATTGGGCTGTTAATTTATAATCGTTATGCTGCCTTGAACTGACAGAGAATTGCAACCCTGCTGAAACTGCAGCGCACGCTCTGGCGCCTTACTCACAATTTCATCACTTCCTCCAATTAATACCCCAGACAGTGTCAGCAGCATCTGCTCAAGCAAAGAAGTTGTCATCCATAGAGTGGAGAAAATTGAAAATAAGTTGCCGTTATTGCTATGCTGAACTTGTCGTTTGCGGGTGCTCGGTGAGCAGGTTCTCAGAGAAGCCTCTGCATCACAATTATGGCTGCTCTCAAAGATGTCTGTTTTCGCTCTTAAATCACAACCAATCATGGTAGGTAGAGTTGACCTCACTGTGTTGCCTGTCCCTCTCTGACCACATGCATCCCCATGCGATCGTCTCAGATCCATCATGTTTTGTGGTGTAAACCTCTATTGACTCGTGTTTCTTCGGGGACCTAATCTTGGACCGCCTCCAAGCGGCTCAGTTTCCATCCTCTCCCCATCTTTCCTCTGTCTCCCATAAATCAATGTGATGTAATTGCATAAACTCCCTTTCCCACAGCTCGGGCCTGCAGGCAGCTCTCCTCAGTGAGAGAAAGTGTTTCAGTGTGGCCAGTTAACCTTAACCCACGAACTCCCAAAAACTTAGATGCTCCTAGCTTTTGATATTTTTTTATTTCTTCTTTAAAAATATCTCAGTTTCTACCCGGTTTTCCTCCATTGTCTGTGTTTGATGTTTTATGCAGTGTTTTTTCGAGCCACAGGGCAGTGGAAGTTAACTTTCTCACATACTCACTGTTTACATCTAGCTAATACACTCTAAGCTCAGCAGATTAAATCTCATTTCTGTGAGTGCTTTTTGTGTCGAGCCAAGCACGATTTCTCCTGACGTCTCCCCGCTCGTGTGTCCCTCAGCTTCGCCGAATGCTCTTTAAAGCACTGCATTTTCACGAGTTTGTGCCATGGAAAATGTCCAGCCCCTTTTTCCACATTTCAGTCCCTCCTGGCTTCCTCTTGGGAGTCACTTATAGGCAGGATATCTCCTCGAAGAATATTTTTCAGCTCTTTGTGCTGAGAGTATTGGGCTCAGAGTGAACCAATGTGCGTGACGGTTTTTTGGGAGGGCTGAACCCTCACTCACACTGCTCAGCACTCCATTGTATCCCGGCTTCATCTCCAGTAATCCTCCTCCTTCAGTCTCATCCTGCTCCGCTACAGAACATGATAGAGAAAAACCATTTTTCCCTCTCATGCAGAGACACATTTTCAGACCATTAGTGCAAAGACATTTGACAGAGCGATAGACAAAAAGCATGAGTCATTTTTGCTGCTGTCTGTCTGTCTGTCTCTCTCCATCTCTGATGTTGTGAGTTTGTCACAGCTTGTTACCTATTGCCACATTCAGGCTGACAGAGATGGAGAATTCTGGGGGATTGGGGTTTGCCTTGGCACATGTGCAACTTTATGAAGAGGTCTCACTGTGGAGCCCCTCTGGGTTGAGGAAATGATCCAGATGCAAAGCTTCTGGCGCTCGTAACCCAGTGGGACACCTGCCCTGCTGCTTCTGCACACCCCCCACCACCCCTGCCTGCACCCCCTCCAAAATTCTGTCTGCAAGCAGGAACTTTAGCATTATGTGCTGTGGCATACTTGCTTGCCTGTACAATATTTGTGAATTGGCATTCTGTCAGTTTGTCGAGCTGCTCTGCTTCGTGCTTTTCAGTGGAGCCAAATTACTGCTAAGCTCAAGTCAAATATTGTCCTCAAACACCTCGTTGCCTCAGTTATTACTGAATTCATCTGAATGAAAACTGCCAAGTGTCAGGAATTACTGCAGTTTGAATTGCTTCACCAGTGTAATGGGTTTGAAGCTGAGTAGGAGAGTGATAGATCTGAAAACCTTTCAGAAGACTCAGACTATTAAAACATATGTGACTCTTTTCATTAGTGTGACATAAAAATATCATTTTTCATCATCAAAGTTTTTCTAATAATTTCTCCGCCCCCTTTATATGACTTTATGTGGTTCAGCTGCAACACATGATTCAGTGGTTAAGGACACGGCTCTCTTCTCATTGTTCCCATATAATATTGTGCCGATATGAGAGCGGTGCAGTGATTCGTGGGTGTTACAGGGGTTCTCCAGGAGGAAACGTTTATGTGGAGGTGGAGAGCTGCACAGATATTGACGCATCGACAGCACAGCGTGGTGAAATGATAGGGCTATCACGATATGCCCAATCCACGATTCGACATAACATTTTTTCAGCACTGAGAGCTGTATGATTAATAATTTAGGCTATTGTGTGAATTGTAAAGAAAAAACACTTATTTGTTTCTCAAAAAAAAAACCTTTTATTAAGACAAATAACATTGAACAGAATGAGGATAACAAAAATGATAATAGGGATCCGTTTTTTGCCCTCATAACTTACGGGGAAGCCAAAATACTGCCACACTTTGGACTTCAGGGAAGCCTGAGGGTTTTCCAATCCGTATGTAAACCTGGTATCATCTTTGCTAACTTTGGCAGAGGCCATGCTGAAATCGCGGACTTCACAGCGTATCTCCGCTCGCTCAGTCGCTCGGACATGCGATCGGCCGTGCACATGCGCAGATCGAAATACGGCTTTTGATTTTGATACGCTGTATTGAACGTCATTTTCGACACATTTTCGCTACGTATCGAGCATCGTGACAGCCCTATAAAATAATAAAGTAATATAAAAATAATGTAGCACCTCACCTTGGATATCAAATTCTCCACAGCTCGACGTCTTCCTCTGTGTTTGTTTATTTGTGGCTCGTAATGTGACCCAAATGTTTGTGCTCATAAAGCCAGAGAGACGGCTTGTTCCAGCGTCGTTTTTATCTGGTCTGGATCGGTACACCTGTGCTCTGTTGTGCCCAGAGAATCAATCAATCATGCAAACCATCATGTAAGTTTCAGAGTGTGTGTGGACGTTGTTGGACGTATGCTTAGCTAGGTATTTGGTGGAAACCACCGGCAATGGGAAGCAGACTCACTGGGCGTAACAGGCAGGCACTGATCCAAGTTCCCCTCAAACCATGTTATGGTTGTACTTTGGATCACAGTTGTTCTTTTTTTCCTCCTTATTTTCATACTGCTAATTGTAGTTTGTCAGTGTTGTTATTGCTCCTCAATGATGTTGCTGTGTTATTTAGACACAGTTGCCAATGAACAACTCAATAACCTCACACTTTTTGTGCAGATTGTTGTGCGTACGAAGGAAAATGGCTGTTTAAGTCCAAACTCTACCGGCTGTAATTATCAAAATAAATCACATCTGGTCCCATTGTACAAAAAAAAAAATCTGTTTCCACTTCTTCTGCATCCTTCTGCATTGAGATGTTTACCGCATTGTTTGTCAGCACTAAACAGCTCAAACTCACAGGAAAGTCGAGGCGAGGGCGTTCTGAGGACAGTCGCTGTCAGAGACGTGAGTGTTTGGATGACTGCTCCCATCATGCCCTTTGTCACAGAATCTGATTTCAACAATTATTGCAAACCGTTGTTGTATGTGTGTCTTTAGCAAGGTTTATATGAGGTCCAGAAATGGTTACCAGATGTGAAAGTGGCTGGTTTTACTTATAGGACAACAGTGGCTGCGTATCGTTGTGATAAATGTCCTTTGGAAAATATCAGACATGGACTGTGTTTGTATCCAACTGACCTCCAGTGGATTTTGCATCAAATGTGCTGAACTCTACTCTAATAAGCAGGTTTACTGTTGATCTCCATAGTTGAAGTCACAATTAATAAGCATTTGTTGTTTTTGTTAAATAATACTACTTTACTGCACTGCAGTCGACTGAAGTGAAAGTGTTACAGATCTGGTGGGTTGTTTTCTCTGCATTGGCAATGTTTTAGCTGAGGAAAACATCCCAAGGGGAGACTGTCTGAGCGCAAACTTCCTCTTTATGCAGCCAGCCTGGATCTTCATCCGAGCTGCGGAGCGGCGCCGCTCTCAGTCTTTGTTGGGCTTTAGGATATAATGGTGATGGAAAAGGCGATAATCATGTGGCTGGATGTCAGCTCACAGGTGAGTGGACGGGATGTGGGGGAAGCGCAGTAATCAACCCTTACCTTGGCTGGGAAGGCTGGGAAGGCTGTGGTATCCTTGGTGTGTTTTTGTAACCCTCGCTAAAAAGCTTCGCTCTTAATTGTGTCCCACGGGCCCAAAGCTCTCAGTATTCACCACCTTTCCTGTCCCTCGCACTGATCCTCCCCTCCTCCAGCCTTAACCCCATCATCCCAATTCGACAGGTCTTTCCTCTTTAATCGTTCAACTTCAAAGCGCAGTCGTGATGCCCCCCCCTCCAGGCCCCTCAGATCTGCAGAGACACTGGGGTAGCCTTGGGGGCCAGTGAGGCAGGGTCAAAGTTTTTGTGGTGTTTCAAGGTGGTTAGTTACCTTCGTCTGCTGTTGCTCAAGAAAGGAGAGAAAAAACACATCGTTTGGTTTCTGTTCTTCATCAGCGTGCCTCAGAGGAAAACACGGCTGTTTCGTAATCACAGGAGCAGGTTCTAAATGGTTGCAGGGGGTCGCTGTGTGACGCTCGGCACTGTTTGAAGGCCGCTGCCGTGGAGGTGAACGCTGACACCCGGGGAAGCTGCCGCAAAGATGAGGGGCCTGGCTAACGTTGGCCTGCGACCTACCGAAGAGGTGGACACAGTGTCTGCTTTCATCAGCATCAAAATAGCACCCCGGCCACGTGTTCGAAAGGGCGGCTCTCTTATCAGGCTTCCATTTAGCCCGAAACCCCAACAGAACAGAGGGCCGTTCAGTTGGCTCAGTCTGTATCTTTTAGTTGATGTTGGTGGCTACGTTTATATGCAGTCAATATTCGGGTTATGGGACATATTCCAGTTACTGAAATATTGAGAACAACCCGTTTACATGATAGTCATTATCAACTGGGATATCCCTCCCGATCAAATCAGTGATGCACGGAGAATGCTTTCGACGCACAGACAACTTCATGACACAATGTGCGTCATTTCCACTTCTTAGTCCTCTAACCATAACAACAACAACAGCACAGCAGATAATGAACAGCCCGGTAGCAGTTGCCTTTTTTTGCGCTTTGGTGCTGACCAACCACCAGTACTTGACACTATTCCTCGTCACGTTGTTCATTAATGGAAGGCGAGAAGGTGAAGAAATGACAGATGGAGCCGAAGTCAGAGCCTGTGCTGTACTAAAAGACCAAGATTCCTTGCGGACACAAGGACACAAATTCATGTTCCTTTTGATGGAGATATCCCAATAGGTGTATGCAGATATTTGGGTTTGAGTAACCCAGGGGTAATATTTGTGTTTTTAAAAAATGGAATATGAGCATATTCAAATGGGTTATTGGTGTTTACATTACCGTGCGCAGCTGGGTTGTTGCTATCATTCTGGTTAGAAAGGCTTATTTTACTGCATGTAAATATAGTCATTGATTGAAACGATGCTGACCTGTCCAGGGGTGTGTGTCGAAAAAAATGTTTGAATTTGCATGAACTCGCAAACCGGTTACGTCTCCCGTTTTTGGAAAAGCAGCATTTAAAATCTCTTATTCACAGCAACACAATACATACATTTTATTTGAATGGGCCATACAGACTGTTAGAAACATGCATTGCACAAATATACAGAACAGAATAGAATGCCCTTTATTGTCATCATACAAGTTGTAAAATGAAATTGTAAAATGGAATTCTAAACCCTGACTTTTTTGCCATTTTCCTATCCCTAGTAGAAATGATAATGTGCACAGAAAGAAATCTGCAGGGTCTTCGGTGGCCAAAGAGGGAAGAGTGAGTGATTAGCTGTGCGATGCTCCCCGATTAGAGCGGGGATTGTTTCTTTATCACCGTGGTTTATCTCTATCTCTCTGGTGGTTGAGTCACGTTGAGGCTTGGTCATAACTCAAGCTCAGCATTGGCCTCATTGGAGTGGATATTCAGGAGATATACGGCCGCCCGTGTTTGCCCTCTTTCTCGCTTGCAATGTGAGAGCGTGATGTATATGGATTCTGCTCAGAGCTGGCTGGATGTGACGCTAGAGGTGGGGCACACAACGCTTCTTCTCCTGTGTGTTTGGAAGTGTTTCTGTCAGAGTATTAAAGCAATATGCAATTATCATACCATGAATAATCAAATGGCCCAACATCACCCATCACCATTTGTGTCTTCCAATTAGCTTGACTTCTTTTGATCATGTGCAGCATCAACAACTTTAAGTGTCCGTAGAATCAAAATTTTGTTCCAATCATCTCCTAGCCTTCCTTGGCCTTCCAGATGTTTTGGTAAGACAGGAAATTCTACATTACCTAAAACATCTGTTCACCTTTATACAGCACTTGTATCTTATTCGACTATTCTGGCAACAAAGCACCGTGCACCTGCATCGTTGAATTGCCTTTCTTGGGAGCAGAGGCAGGAGTTGCTCAGAAAAGCTTCATAGTTTTGCTTTAATGTTTGCTACATCTTGAGATGGATTTGAGCCTGGCTTGTAAGGTGTATTTCGAGTTGACACCAGTAATATGTTGTTTTGATGACCGCTGCTCTTTGTTACAGTAATGTGAATGCAACGGTAGCGGGTGGCTGTGCACTGTATGGCTCTCAATTCATAATGTGTTACTGTCTCACACACATTATAAATGCTAGTGATGCAATATTGTTGCCAGAGCTTGAAATACAAGCAGACTGTTATCAGTTGGCGCCTGCCTTGAGGTTCAAATAGCATAAGAGCCTAAATGTCAATGTTTAGTCGGTGAAAGCGATCTGTTGAAAAGGAATGGCATTGAGCAGATGCAGATGAAACCGTTTTTTCCGTAGTGCTGATTCTTCCTGCAGCTTTGTCGGACCCGCGGCAGCCCAACCTTTCTCATCTCCCTCGAGGGTACGTCCCATTGTTGTGCTTTTCTCCGCCGTCTGTGCTGATCTCTCCACTCACCCCCATAACTGATTCAATGAGGCTCCACGATCCGATTGGTGCTCCACTTTCCTGTGGAAAAAAAAGGGAGTTTCCATGGTAACCCTAAAAAATAATGCAGACCTTCAGCAGTGTTGCTCTCCACTAAGCTAATAGCTCTCTAAACACAGGGTTCATGAGAGACGACCGCTGCAACAGGCTCCAGGCTATAATTTGACCACTCTCTCAACTACAGATATGATGGGGATTGTTTATCTACAAGCTGTTGTTACCATCAAGTGGCAGATTTGAATGAATTAGCAATGTTGCCTTATTTTGATATAATTGAGTATATGGTGAAGATTTCATAAATGGCTCTTTTCCTGTGTGTGCAGCCACTCAGGAGATGATAGTGATTGTATTAACGCCTTCTTTGTAATGTCTGAGGCCCACGCCCTCTGATAAGAGATGGTATCATTCTAGGGTATCTACCCACTCCTCAGACCTGTCCGTTTCTCCACTCCAGCTTTGATTGCCTTTTCCAGATGTAATCAGAGCCCCGTATTCTGTTTGGGGGATGGTGTGCTGCCGCCGCCGCTGCTGCTGCTGCTTCTCCTGCTGCTGTCAGTTGGGTTCAGCATCCCAGTGAATCTGATGTCTGCTGGCAATATGGTGTGTCGGCGGGATGATGTGGCTGGCTGTATCAGCCAGAATCCTCCTGGGATCTTCTCCATCCGAAGCCCCCTGTCAGAATGAGAATACCTCGCCTGTGTTTCAGCATCTAATGTGGCAAGAGCTCCGTGCTATTCATGCGAAGGAAGCTCTCGCCATATTTGATGCTGTGGTTGTCAGTGTCAGTGCTTTGAACCTGGCTCCAAAGAATTGTCAGTCACAACCGCGCTGCTGACTATTTCTGCACATCATGACTGGAATACCAGCAGTTTAATTGGCCATCATTGCTATATCATTATTTTCAGCTCGGAGACACTTGTGGCAAAGCAGTTTGCAGACAGGAAAAAAGTTTAAAGCATTTATAGTCATTAGAAACACTTGAGTGGAGCCGTCATGCACCCTGACAGTTAGTCAGTAACGTGTGTTAGGAAGCAAGGTATTCTACTTTCAGTGAATAATGCATGAGTTCAGATGTTCATCAAGGTCACGTCAGACGCTGTATGAAGAGAATGGGATTGTGTTGGGCATTCTCATTAAGGGTAATTACCGTGCGAACTTGCACGGCCAGAAATTCAAATCTTGTTTGACCAGAACTCAGCCTGGACCTTCGCAACAGAAGCCAGCAACATTTAGTTTTTCTGTCCCTGTTAATTTTTTTGCCTTCCAGGTGAGAGGTGAAATACTCACACAGATAAAGCACCATCGCGGACTTAGATTAGCTCACTGAGCGCTTCATGCATAATGAATGCAGACTTGGTCATTTTAAGTGTCCTAGAATTATTTTTTTCCCCGTCTTAAGCTCCTGAGCCGATTTCGTTTGAATTAATTACACGTACCCACATGAATGTAGCATTTTTATGTCTTTGAGGTCCGGCCTCACTGTTTATTCATCAAATAAACCCATTTCTCACCTGTGCCTCTTCCCTTGTGCTTCTGCCAACAGCCCATGAAAACAGGAGAGGAGCGAAAGCCAAGAGGAGTCATCAACATCACCTGAGCAAAGACGAGGCACGAAGGGATCCACATGGTACGGTGGAATTTTTTTCTATAAACCAAACTCCTATGAGAACCATATTTCTTCCCTAAAACTCACCCCGAGCATGTGTAATAGTGTTGCCATGAGTTATTTCCTCTCAAATCCAGCAGCAGCTCTACTGTAGCAGACGTGTTAAATCAGAAAGAGAAATGGCAGAAAAGAGCGTGTTGACAGAGTTCTTTCAGTAAGATGCTGACAAAACAGGGGGAAAAAGCCTTTGTTGTCATCAACAGGAGGCGCAGTGCGAGTGTGAGTCCCTGCTTGAGGCTAGTGCTGCAAACAGGCAGACAAGTGCTTTTGTCACTCAGCATCACAGCAGGCCAACACCGGCCTTTGTTAGCCTCTGATTTGCATTGGCATTTGTAGCATTAGTATTCCAAGCACGGTGGAGCAGCAGACACTTATAGATTGAAAGGTTAAAGGGGAGTTTAGAGCCAGACACATAAGCAGTAATCAGCTACACCATAGCCATGAAGGCAATCAACCCACAGCAGAGGCCGAACTTGAGGCCATTCTCAGGTTTTTGAGGTACTCACCTAAAGGATTGGTACAATTAGGGACATCATATAACAAAATTGGGCACTTGTGCTTGCCCAAAAAGATTACTGAGACCAGACAACGCAACATCTTTGGCCGTATGCTTTGATGCGCCCTTTATTTTGACATGGACGTTAAGCAATACACCAACTGGAGGGCAGCTCGCAGAGTCAGACAAGACATAGGGCAACAGTTATGGGAAGGAATACGTGCTCTCAGTGTGGGTCTGCCATTGACTACACTGTGAATTCTTCTGGCTTTTCCTTAACGCAACAGTAAATAGTTAGTTGGTGATATTTATACCCAATATTTAAGCAGGTGCTATATAAGTCAATAGGCGAGTACCGATACATGTATCGGTATCGGACCGATTCGGGCCTTTTTTCAAAGTATCTGTATCTGTAAAGGCTGCCGATGCTCGCCACCGATACTCTAGGCACAAAATCTGGTGTTGCGTTAAGTCCTCCGCACCAGAAGATGGTGCTACGCTGCCGTGGTTTTACACCATGCAGCACTACACTGCCGTGGCACAGGAGCAGCGTCACGTCCTGTATCACACAACAATGAAAGAAACGCCAACATGCCTTTACTTTTACCTATCGCCAAGCAAACATCACCGGTTTGGAAGTATTTTGAAATAAACGCAGAAGACCGAAGCTTTGCTTTGATTTTGCATCGTGGAATAAAACTCAGGGAGAGTTACAGCTAAACTTGTTTTATTTTGCTATTCAATTTCAAACAAATATACTAAAACTCATACAGAGTTTGTATTTTATTTTGCACTTTTAATTTACAAGTGTAACACATATACAAAAACTGCACTTTAAACAAAAGCTAAACTCAGAGAGAGTTTGTTTTATAAACTTTTATTTTTTTTAATATTTTTTATTTCAAAGACATCAAGAGTTGTTGCTGGGTGACTGCCTTTTTTTTTCAAAAGTAAAAGGTCTTTGTCCAAACTCATCTCATCTGTCATTGTGTTAATTGAAATTTTTAGCACATATCTAAAAATGGTATGGTAGTGGTATGCCCAGAAAGTGGTATCGAACATCCCTAGTTATAACCAACTGTAAATTATATTTTATTTTAGGATAGGTTATATTATGGGTCATGCATCTTTCACCACGTTTCCTGAACAAGGTTACGCCGGGAGACTGGCCGTAGTGTTGGACACGTCTTGTTGGAGTGTCTTCTCTTATACCTGCTGGTCTTCTGGACTTCTGTGCAGTGTCAACTGTAACTGAGTGTGACTGTCCAGGCTTCCGTAGGTGGATGGTGAGATAAGCCATCGCTGCAGTGGCTTTTGACACGACCTCTGTCTAGCAATATATGGCTCACTGCAGGTTCTAAGAGTTGCAGTACCAAGAGTTCCTTTATCATGTTACACCGCCCTCGCAACTCAGAAGAGTTGGCAGAAATGTTTTGTTTCATTTGTATCTGCTTGCTTTCAGACACGGAATAAATGAAGAATGACTTTGCAGACACCATTTCAGTGTGAAACTGTGTAATTTTACTAAAATGTGTGCTCACTGTTGATCATGGTTTGATCATCTGCTTCATGTCTGCTCCTCTGGTCAAAATAAGTTACATTTCAACATTTAATCATAATCAGTTTAAATGGTTGGTCTACAAAGAAATCAAACTGAATTGGGGTAATGGAGGCGCTCGAGGGTCACATGAGTAGCCACACACAGCACATGCTGCCTCTGACGGAGGAGGCTGCAATAATAGAAACATGAATCTACTGCAGTCTTCATTAAAGCCATTAATACATTTTTGGTTTATTTCTGTGAACTTGTTAGTTGCAGTGGGGCCTCATATTATATGTTGGTATCTCTTTCATCTGAGGCTACCCTAAAAACACATTCACACGCTCTTTCCTTTAGGCTTTGTTTTGATCTTTGCAAACCCCCACTCTGTAGCACAAATGAGGCTACACTTGTTCTCCACTATTTTGCTTATCTTTCAGCGAGCTGCAGTTGTTTGTATGAAGGTCCAGACGTTCAGTGAAAATGACAAAACAGCTTTTAGTCCTCCTACACTTGGGAGCAAGCCTCGCTAGAGTCAAACCAACATATGGCCTTGCAACAGGGTGTGAGTGATCTCTCATTAGACAAATGGCGGGCGGGTTGGCCCCTCTGTCGTAAAGTGCTCTGCTCTCCTTTGTTTTCAACAGGAACTTGTCCTAAGTGGCGATGCCAAACACTGCTCTGCAGACAAAGGCCACTCTCACCCCATATCCGGGTTGCCTTGGAGACTGGGGTCCTTATTGGAGGTCTGGAAAGATTCCAACATGTACTAAAAAGAACCTCAAGTGATTTCACAAAATCACGTATTGGAGCTCAAGAAAGTTGCAGCCACTCGTGCACAAAAATTCAACTCTTTCTGGGGTCGAGTATGAACGCCGATGCAAGCGTGTTTACACTCACAAATTGACCTTTTGTGTTTCGTCCCCTGAGGCTGAAAGAGGGGTCTTTCCTTAAATGCACTATTGTTTACTGCTGTCAGCCATCTGTTAATTAAAATCCCCTCAGAGTTGTGACACAGACGAGACTCAAACTGTGCGCTTTGTCTGGGCATTCAACAGTGGTCAGAGAAGAGCTGTTGAATATGTCAAGATTTTGAAAAACGTTTTTATTTATTTTTTTGTACAAGAATCAATGTTTCATATCGATTGCAGTCCTCCATCTTTAGAAGGGGATCGTCATAGGCAGAAAAATGTGAGAGGACAAAAGCAGAAGTAGAGTCGCATGAAAATAAATCCCTGGTTGTCATGACGGCAATTATTGAGCATTTATTGTAAAATTGAGTTATAGCTCGTTTTTGCGGAAAGCCCCAACAGCAGCGACGTCCTCCAAAACACCCCGTGGGAAAAGCCCGCGCTGAGTCCAAACAGGCGGCGGCGCAGAAGTGTTTATGTGTTCATTGTGTGCTGCTACCACATGCCTCCGCTGCCAGACAACCAGCAGACTAAGCGCTGCAGCTCCGGGGGATCAATGCATCATTGACCATGTGCCTGTGCTTGGTATTGATCCAGACCCACACAGATAGTTTGTATCCTCACTCAGCCAAAGAGAGGTGCCGCAACAATTACACGAGAGCCTCTGCGTGATGAAACCAAGACTCTCACACACACACACACGGCTAGTACTCAGTGAAACCTAAAACTCTGTTCCTCCCAATCACATGTTCTCTGCTGCTCTGTGGAGGCAATAGGCTATCAATGCCCTTTCCCCTCCATTCCCTCTTATCTTAAGGGGCTGAGGAATTGATTTCACTGTCATAGTATGAGTTACTGTTTATAATGAACCAACAGCTGGATGTTTGCCCGTGTGGGTTCTCGAGAATGTGGCCCGCAGAGCTGTCGACAACACATGGTCAGCCTGCTTCTGACTGTGCATTTGTTCGTTGTGGAAGTCTTATCTGTTTAATCAGCCTGTTGTTCAGGAGTGTGTCAGCTGCCTGGTCAGAGGATCCCTGTCCTGCTCACACTCACACAAGGGAAGTGGAGGGGAGGGGAGGGGAGGGCGCCACACGCAGCCGGCGCTAATGGAGCAACGAGCGAGAGTGATAAATGTGTTTTTCAGGCAGAGCTAATTCATCAGTTTTTCAGGTGGATTCTGCAGAAGGTGGTAACGTTCTCTGGTTCCACGCAGCATGTTCAACCTCCTCGCCCGAGTTTTGACACTCTGCTCTCTGTGCGAGCTCCACCCACACACACTGTGTGTTGGGTTGCCTTTGAGCTACTTCTGTACACTTTTCTCTCTGTGGTTGTTCCCTGTTGTCTGTGAGCTGTATGCCCTCTAAAGGAGCATGCAGCGCTATTGCTGCTTAGCATTCAGTGCACTTCAAAGCCCTTCAGTGTGACAGCTCAGCCCTGGGCTCATTCTCTCCTAATTGGAGGTTCATTAAGGGACATGGTGCGCCTCAGGGGAACCCTGCTCGCTGCAAGAGGAATCTGTCTCTATTCTGATTTTTGGGGTGTTTACTCACCATGGCAGATTTCAGAAGACAGGGAGAAATATGAAAATGGGTTTTTAATTGAGATTAAGGGTGATGTGGCATGTGTGTGGTCCTTCAGTGTCATTGTCAGAGGGGTAGTAGCGCACTCTGGAGAGGTTCGGAGAGGGATACAGTAAGATGGAAACAAGCACCTGCTCCAGCTGCTGCTCGGGAAATTTGCTTCGTCCCCAGGGTTAAATTACAGGTGATCATTTAGAGGGTCGATGACATTTAAAGGGGTCAAGCTGCAGCCCTTATGATCTCAGCAGGGCTTTGGTATGAATGATTATTTAGTATGCAGGCTCACGAATTTCATGAAATGGCTGGTTAGAGGTGGTGGTGGGTGGGGTGGGGGGGGGGGGGGG
>CAESWR010000624.1:322936-335958 GCA_903171835.1 Mullus surmuletus | reverse complement strand
GCAGAGGGGCGACAGTTTAGCACAGAGCAGACACAGTGTCCTTGTTGTGCTGATCTATTTGCCTGGGCGGTGGTTAGTGGAGCAGGGGAATATGGACTCACTTCATTAATCACGCCCAAAGTGTCAAATTCAAGGAGAACCACCCAAGGGTGCGCTATATATACATAGAGCCTTCTCAATATGGATCTGTGTCTAACCTTATCTCATAATTAGAGGCAGTTGACCATCACTGTTGAGGGTATGGATGCCAGGCCTCTGGTTTCCTGGAGCAGAGCATTAAGAAGGGCCCGTAGCAGTGTTTCGAAAATTCCTTATCCTCATACGGGAAAGAATGTAGGTCAGCTGGGTTTGCCCTCATTACACGGCAGCGTCTTCGCTCGGTGCTGTGAAGTTGGTTTGGGATCCTTTCTCATTATTCTTTCTATAAGACTCGACCATGGCGGAATCTGCCGTCCAGACCGACTGGAGATGAGTCTCCACCCAAATCTAAGTACCTGGCTGTCTGTGCAGTGGGGAGTCGCAGAGAGGAGACATGGCAGAGGTTGGCAGAGTTGGCATTTAAGGAATCGCTGTTGGCTACGACTGCCACTTAGATTGTCAGATTGAGGACAAACACTCAGTTTTTCTTGCTAACAAACACACTGTCTCCACTGATGGCAGCACGCTATCTCTTTCTGCTCTGCCTGTCATATTTTATAATGGTGTTCTTTTGTTGTGTTTTTTTGCCGATGTAAACAAAGACAATGCCTCACGACTGTTTATCTCGACACATTGCGAGCTTTGTAAAGCAGCACACCTGAGGAGAATCTGCCTCTAATCTGGAAGTCATTTGTCGGTGTTGTTGTAAGGCTGCAGCTCCCGGGGTGTGAACCACGTTTCACTTGTCTCCATAATGTTCTCTGAAGAATATTCCGTAAGACTTAGTGGTCTGATCTCTGCAGCTGGGCTGTGATCGATGAGGACCTGCGATCCCATGGGAGTCATGGGAAAGAACGGTTTGTTTGCTCTGCACTTTCTCCGGGGTTTCTGTGGCAGTTTGATTTATATTATGCTTGTGTGCACCATAGGCTTGTTATTTGGACCCCCATACAGACCACTCCATCCTTAAGCATCCAATGCATTTTAATGTGCAATGAAAATTGGCTCCACATCTGATAGTCGGTTTCGACCCTGAGACGGGAGGAGCAGGAGCGCTAAGCTGGAAGAGAAATCAGAAATTTTGTTTGGAGAATAAGATGTGAGCTGAGCCCTGAGAGTTTTTCCAGGCAGCCCCCCTCCCCACCCATTCCTGGGTTCTGCCTCTTCATCCTCTGCTCCAATAAATACAGTTTCACAGGGGCCGGGGCCTGGAGATGAAGAGCAGGAGGGATGAGAGAGGGGGCCCGTTTCTGGCGCTTTTTGTGTCATACTGTAATGTATGCAAATCTCAATTAAGACCCCCTCTGCCCTCATTAGATCCTCCAGCGGGGCTTTCAGAAAGGGAGGGGTTAATTAAAACCCAGCTCAGGCAATGAGGTTGTCGGTTGCTCTCACGGTAACAGGAGGAGGCTGATCAATACCTAAGCATATCATTATGATTTAGAAGAGGTGTTTAACCGTGGCTGTAAATCAATTTGGGTGGAGGGGAGGAGCAGGAGAGAAATAATAATAAGCTCTCAGGCCTCTAATTCTGCATTAACCGGCACAGATGAAGGTTGCCATTGCGTCTTTTTTGTGGCGTTCAATTTACTTCTCACACAAATTCACCTCCTCGTATCAGACAAAAGAGCTCCTCTGGAATGCGTGGAGCACTGCAATTATAAGCAGAGTGGAAAACAGCCACCGCCAGAACATCACAATAAAAGTTAAACAGGCAAAAGAGTTTACAGTTGATTGACTGATTCGCACAGTGGGCACACGAGCTGTTGAGCGGGGGCTCGTCCAAAGCGGGGGGCTTCTGCAGACGCTCCAACACGAAAGCATGTGTTTTCTGAGGAGATTGTGTGCAGGGTAGAGGTGAAAGGGTCAAGGCTGAATCACGTTTGAGTGACAGCGCAGCCCCTTTAAATCCACCCCTCAGCGCCGCCCTCGAGGAGGCGAGATTTCACCCGGATGACTCATCCGACAGCACGGCAGACAAATGCGCACAGACAAAAGAAGTAAAAAGAAAGCATTTAAACTTCAATTTAGAGGTGGTGGCGTGCAGTTGCCGCGTTGCATTAATTCTATTTACAAATCCTCCAAGAAGTCGCTTTTCAATCCGCTTGTTAGCCAGCCCCCATCCTGGCTATCGCGATGGGAGCGCAAATTAATAATCACAACTACAAAGCAAAGAGTGCTGCTTCATTCCTGACAAATAATTAATTTTCTTCTTTCACAGAGACGGCAATTATAGCTGCCCCACAGATTGTTTCCACTTTGATTTTTGCAGAATGCGTAGAGACAATTCCTCAGACAGTTCCTCTCTCCCCGCAGGGAAAATATGTGCTCGTTTGCAGTTTGAGATTTACAATAAATGCAGCAATGGAGGTTTCACAGTTCATCGGATATATAAAGGTGTGTGGGGGTCACGGGCTCTCAGACACCCGCGCTGTATCTTAATGCAGGAGAGGTGTTCTTCATTATCTGGAAGTGCTCCCAGGACGGACCCTCATCAGGGAAAGTATGTTTGTGTCAGATGGAAGCCGGGCTGATGGGAGCACAGGGCCCCTGCTTCTCATTACATTAAGAAGGAGAAGCTCCATGTGAAGGCCGTACGTTGTCAGATAATGTGCAACAAGCCCCAGACGGGTTTCATATCCTTAAAATCTGCTGACATGGGCGGCCCCCGGAGTCACACTGAACCCAGGGACCCCATTCGTCCAAAGACAGGAAATGTTGATCGGGAGTCAGCCCATCTGAAATGACATACAGTAAGCTCTCAGTGCACATCAGTACAGTAAGCGTGTGTGTGTGTGTGTGTGTGTACGGTCAGATGAGGTGTGTCAGGTTGTGTTGACGCACTATAAAATCCAAACTTGTAATGATTTAGTGATGAGAAATTACAATGCGCGTGAGGGGGAGTTTCCCCTGAAATTGGACCAAATGAAATCCCATTCTTGTATCTCTGTGTGTGTGTGTGTGTGTGTGTGTATGTGTATGTGTATGTGTATGTGTATGTGTATGTGTATGTGTATGTGTGTGTGTGTGTGTGTGTGTGTGTGTGTGTGTGTTTGTGCGCTGTCTGTCTGACTGGCAGAACTTATTAAAATGAAAGCCGGTTTTTGCAGAATGTTATTTCCTTGACAGTTTGATTTGAATGTCTACCCAGAGTGCAGGAATATTAGTGTTTGGCCGGACTGACTGAGGACTGTGTGTGTGTGTGTTGTGTTCTCTCATCAGGGGCAGGGAGAGGCTTCAGCACGGGGGACCACCATGGAGGGGGATTGTCTCAGCTGCATCAAGTACCTCATGTTTGTCTTCAATTTCCTCATCTTTGTAAGTATTTTTCATCTCCTAGCTGAGCTGCGTCTGTCTGGCCACCGCTAAATGAGTGTCAATCTAATGATATGAGATGGACGTGCGGCTGCCCCCCCCCAACCCCTCCCACCCGACTGACTAATGGAGCTACATTTGCATTTCATTAGACGGAGGCAATCTTGATTCTATCAAATTCTTTTTTGATTAGATTTTAGTGTGCTGACACACATCTGAGGCACACTGTGCCATGCGGAGTGTGTGACTGGCACCCGAGTTTATCAGTCTTGATCAGACAATCAAGGGTAATCCTGTTAGTCGGAGCCTGTAAAGGGGGGAGGGTCAGAGTAAGAAGGTTTGTCTCTTTTCCTGCTTTATTAAGCGCAACCAAACCATTTAAAGACTCCACTCAGAAGTGGTTGTTCAAGGCTGGAGCAATAATGCGACCAGCAGAGCAGAGAATGGAGTTGGCGGCAAACATCGCTCAGTAACAGCCGCTGTTCTTCACTGCTTCTCCTGCGTTTTTCTTTATGGCCGTTTCACACTTGTAGGGAACAACACAACATCTTTCAAGCTCAATGAGCATTCAAAATGGCTCCCCCAACCCACACTCAGCCTCTGAGCTGACGTGGCGCTCATTTGCAGAAGCTTAGCTATCTGGCCGTGACAGGGAGAAGAGGGACGGTGGAATCGGTGTATTAGGCTCACATCTCGTACCTCCAGTCTTTCCTTAATCACATGAGTCACACTGCAGCGGCTGCAGATGGAGGATGGGTGGGGGGCTGAGCGCTCCTATGGCAGGTTGGAGGGTTAGTTGAAGCAGGGTGAATATGTGCGCCCACTCCCCCCCACGTGTGAGTGGATATCCATCCTTTCATCTCCACCTCGCCTCTCACCTCAGCCTCCCCGCGATTTGCATGTGAAGGCAGTAGCCTTGAACAAAGTGTATTTAACGTTATATAACATGTCGCTGGATGTTCCACGTTTGGTCTAACTGGCGTCTTCTTTCCCTCTCCATCAGCTAGGGGGGTCCTTCCTTCTCGGAGTGGGAGTGTGGGTACTTGTGGACCCCACAGGGTTCAGGGAAATAGTGGCAGCCAACCCCCTGCTGTTCACCGGTGTCTACATCATCCTGGGCATGGGAGGCATGCTCTTCCTCCTGGGCTTCCTGGGATGCTGTGGAGCCATCCGTGAAAACAAGTGTCTGCTCCTCTTTGTGAGTGGGATTTACAAATGTACTCCCTTTACTGATCTTGTTTTGTGTGCACTCCTGTGGATTTTTCTGTCTGTCAGTTTTTTTGGACTTGAAGCAAAAGCGCCAAAAGAGCGAAGGCGCCCTCTGTTTGCCTTTGTGCCTCCAGCCTCATGCATAGTTAATGCTGAGTGAAGCAGACAGTGTGTGATTTTTAGTGACTACTTTTCCTGAAACTCCTCCACCGTGTCCAACTCCGCCTGACATGTTTTTTTAATTTGTCTTTTTGCAGTTCTTCATGCTCATCCTGCTCATCTTCTTAGCAGAGCTGGCTGCTGCCATCCTGGCCTTCATATTCCGTGAGCACGTAAGTATTTAATCGGCAGAGTCCGATGTTTTTTTAAGAGAGATATGGAAAGAGGTGCAAAGAGTCTACTACACCCTCTGTGTAGTAGACTATTAAAAACTGTTTTCGCGTTGTTTACTTATTGTTGCCACATCCCGAGGTGTTGTTTTACTTGTGACCTCAGACCCTGCGTTGCTGGCTCTAATATATATCAGTCTTACTCCGAGTATGAAAGTTAGCTATATATTGTACCTCATTGTCAGTCCAAAAATATGAGCGCTGTAAGCGCTCTGATTGGCCACTGCATTTTTACACTAAACTGCTTCTGGCTGATGTTTACATCACTTCTGGTTGCTGTGACATGCATTATACGTTTACAAACGTGTAGCGTTTTATTTGCATTGGTCATTTACATGTGGACAGGGATTTCTTTGCTGGTAATGCTGGTATGGATTTCAATTTGAATTTTTTTGGTAAACAGAGGAGGTAAAATTACGTTTTTAAAAGTACCTGTGTACATGTGAACAGGAATTTTCAAAGTTGAAAACTTTCCATTGGAATCTTTTCGGAAATTAACAGGAATTAATGGGAATCTTTTGTGAATTTACATTAACTGCGTTTACCTGGTCATATACATGTATAGATATTAAATATTTGTGTTTGTTATAAGCAGACATGCATGCAAACATATATTGCAACTGTCATGAATATTGGCGTGAATATTTGTCATAAGCAAAAATACATGCAAATAGGCCCAACATTTATAAATGACACTTTTTAAAACTGTATAACTTTAATAGTTTCTTTCACAATGCAACAAAAACCATGAATATTGAAAAATATAAGAAGATTCAGGTATTTACAATAGCCGAGACATATTCCTTATGTCCCCTTCGTGCCCCAAAAAGGCTCTCATCCAACAGTGTCAATTTACCGGTATTTAATTTAGCTTCTCTTCACGCCATGCTTTCTACTCATCAATGACCTGGACCTCATCGTCTTAAATGGCTGCTGTCCTGTTATGACTGGTCTTCACGGCAACAAAGCCCTGAAAATTGCTGAAATTTCCTGAAATTTACTTTACTTTACACCCCTTTGCAACCCCAGTTAGAACAGACTCCAGAGAGTATCTGTCCGCCAAACGCTGAGTGAGGCGCTGCTAGCGTGCAGGTCGCACCCCACAGTCACAAGTTGAAATGTGAGGGGAGGGGCTCACGTGCATTGACATGGACGTGCAGTCAGGCCGGCCACCAAAACCGAGAAAGAAAGCTTAGATGTGAACAAACACAGAGGGAGTCTGAGCACAGTCGGCCCTCAGGGCGTCACGACTCCCACACACCTTTATACAGACGATAAGAATGAAAGAATGAAGAATGAATATGAATGAATTATTACATAGAGCGCCTTTAATCAGACATCAACTGATGCTCTTGCCTGCTGTTCTTCCAGCTGACCAGGGAATACTTCACCAAGGAGCTGAAGAGACGCTACCAGGGCTACAACAACACCGATGTCTTCACCTCCACATGGAACGCCATCATGACCACAGTAAGTCCGCAGCACGCGTCACAAAGAGCTTTAGCTTGTACCCGACCCATCTACCCCGCTGACCCTCAGAGAGGTTCCCAGCCCGGTGTCAGGAGGCCATATTTTATAGATAGAAACTACAGACATTTAGGTCAATATTCATGCTGGATTGGTGCACATGCACACACAGCATGTACCACAGGCCAGTGCACAAATAAGCACTCAGCAATAATGGCGATTCGTTCCTCTTCCTCCTCCTCTCCTCTCCTCTCCTCTCCTCTCCTCCCTCCAGTTCGACTGCTGTGGGGTGAACAGCCCAGAGGATTTTAAGGACAGCCTGTTCAGGATGATCAACCCAAATCATATGGTGCCGGAAGCTTGCTGCCAGCATCGCAGCCAGAGCGGCGAGTTGGCCTCCATCAGCCAGGAGCAGTGCTTAACAGGCAATATGATGTACCGCAATAACAAGGTAACTTTTGACACGTCCGCCCGTTTCTCTGTCTCACTGGCTGTCTGTCTGTCTGTCTGCTCTCCCTCCTCACAAAACCTCCTCCAGGTCTAATTAGAGCCGTGGACAATTGAGGGGGTGACAACCAGGGACCAGCTGACTCCGTCATGGCTGATTAGTGCCATGTTTGGGGTGTCATGGGGGCCACCTCCCTCCGTGGCACGCTGAGCTGAAAATACATATATGTATGAACCCGAGCCCACAACTCTCTGGCAATTTGGAGATGGCGTTTAACATACACGTGTGTACAAAAAAATAGGATATTTATGAGGATTTTTGTGCTGTGCAGACAAACACACACACCTTTCTCCTCGTGTGAACAGAAATCCTCGGAGTGGAATATATTTACAGTGAACGCGAGGAAGGAGAGGCTTTTGTGGTGCTCGCTCCACCTGTTGTTTTTCCAGCCACTTGAACAAAGAAAGATTTCCAGAATGCGTCTCCCTCTTTCACTCAAACAAAGAGCCCTCGTTAAAAGGCGCTGAAGCCGAGGCCCCCACTTCCCACTCGTTCAGTTAGGGCCTTTGTTCAACGCCTGCAATCTTTTCTTTAATTGTGTGGCTAATTGTGCAGGTTTTGAGTCTTATGATTCCCCACTGAGCTGTCCACCTCTGTGCGTCTGCAGGGCTGCTACTCTGCGGTAGTCGACTACTTTGAGCTGTACATCTATGTGGCTGGAGCGCTGGCCATTGTGGTTCTGACGATTGAGGTACTTACGTTTTTTTTCACCTCCTAATTATCACACACACCGCTTTGTCTTTGTCTTAATTTCTATGTGAATATCCTAAGAAAAGTGGGTAATTATGATGTATTAAACTGCAGATAGTAACCTGATTGTGTGTAGCGGCATCTGTATAGCAAGCTTTCCATCTAGTGGTCATTGTTGGTACTGCAGATCATAGATTTCAATTGGGCTGCCAAGTATCACAGACAAAATCCAAAACTGACGCGTCTGCTGCGTCTGTTGAGTTTTCCCTGCCGATGGAGTGATGGCGTGTGTTTCCATGGTGTTCATCTGTCCCTGTTTCTCTGTCTTTTTGCAGCTCTTTGCCATGGTCTTCGCGATGTGCCTCTTCAGGGGAATCCAGTAGAGCTGTTCCATCTGTGAACTTTTTTTTTTTTTTTTTTTTAAAGGGAATTCAGGAGAAAAGAACAAAACGGACACTTGTAAATTTGTTGATCTCTTTTTCCTTTTTATTTTCTATTGGCTAATCAGTTAAAAAGGAAACACTCAAACTCGTGTACTTCACAGCTGGACTTTTGAGGTACTCGGTGCCAAAAAAAAAACAAAAAAAAAAGCAAAAACAAAACGACACATAGATACACACAAACAAAGTAGACAACTGATGTAAAAAAGATGTGTGTATAATGTGTTAACAGTAATTTGTGGACCAGGTCTAGCACAGACTGGGCATAAAGTAGACCGGACATGAGGACCAGGTGAAGCCTGAGCAGAGGGCACTGCACTGACTTTTGGATGAAGAATATTTATATTAAGTAAAGTTGGCTTAACTGTAAAAAAAAATTTAAAAAACAACAACAACGTGTTTTAGGTAAACTTTGGCTGTTCTCCTTTCCGTTCACACTGTATACTGTACCACACTCCTTCCACATGCCCTTTTTTACAGCCACTCCTCTTTTATGCTGTATTATACTGTATAAGATGTGTGTGTGTGTGTGTGTGTGTGTGTGTGTGTGTGTGTGTGTGTGTGTGTGAGTGAGTGTGTGTGTGTCACGCGCGTGCGCCTGTCTGTACATACTGGATGCTATTTTTGAATGTGTGAGGTAGTTTGTGAGCATGTGAGCTTGTAGCTCTTCATGACCCCTCCCAAGCTTGAACGCCAACCTCTGGTTCTTTTTCTATTCGTATGGTGACGTTTTCTGCCGTAGTGGTTCTATGTGGTTTTAGGTGGTGAAGTGTATGTGTATGCATTTGTATTAGATTCTTGAAAAGTCAATGACATAAATGGCATTCTAAATGACTGTCTTTTGTGTTTTTCTTAAATGGGTCACACAAATGGACATATTTTCATGAAACACTCAAGAGAACATTCACATCTTACCAACTTCATTACCAAAGAACGGTATATTTATTTTATATTTATAGTCAAATTCAATATCCTTGCTGATTTAGTAAGAGATCTGAAGGTATCAGATTGACCTATTTTAATATGAAATACTCTCCTTTGCTGCAATGTGAACATTTGAAGGATTGTTCCATATAGTGATTAGTCAAAGCTCGATGCATGCTGCTGGCAACATTGATTTGAACTCGGAGGCCTTCGCGCACTGATTATTTTCCTAAGAAACTCCATGATAGATGTGAACAGCATACAGCCAGGATGAATGGGGACGCCGCGCTGAAAAGAAAAAGACAAGAGGGGAATTAAAAGTGTATGAAACAGAAATGTGACCTTTTTGGGAAGACGTGTGACATAGATTCACCAAGCAGGTAACGTGCCTGCTGGCTCACCATCACTGCTTCAAGGGTCACTTAGATAGTGCAAAGCCATCGGAAATGGTAAATGATGGGGTTTTTGGCCCCTTTGGCCTGCCCCCCCGATTGAGTGTGTCACGCTGACAAGTCATCATCACAGGCTGTGTATGTCAATGGAGCAGCAGTCACAAAGTCCATTGGTTTGTGGATCAATAAAATACATATTATTATTATAATGACAAGATAGTCACACGGTAGATCATTCACTACTATATAATATAGTTTCCTGTTATTTGGGCCATGGGCTTAAATGGACAACATGGACTACATAAATTGAGCTATCTGTGTCATTTTCCTGTAGACTTCTATACAAACTGATGTTCATCTGCAGCTAAGGAGTCTGGTCCGTGCATATCGACGACATCTGGCAGTCTTGGCTTGGAAAGACAACTGGAGGACAATAAGGAGAGAAGTTTGACTTTTAGCAGTTCAAAAAATGGCAGCCTGGATTCACGAAGCACCACTGATGCGTTCAAATATGACGACATGCTGATCCCAAAGCAGACTCTGGATCCGTATACATTTTGACTTCTTCAGACTTCTTGACTACATACAGCAGCACTGTCAAATGACTGATACATTCATTCTGAAAACGTTCCTGATATCGGTCCAACTGGTTTTCACTTTTCTTTTTGTGTCACCTTTGGCATCAGGTGGATCTTCAGCCAGCAGCAGGGGAAGTTGTTGCCTCTGGACTTATCAACAGCGTGATTTCATTTAATTGAGCAGCTCACCAGCCAGCACACAGAAATAGGTCTACAAATTGCCTAAGATGAAAAAACATAGCAATTCCTGTGCATCTTTAATTCATTGATTAGAATCTCTTTGGCTTGAGTGGTTTCCACTCGGGAACATGTTCTCGCCAATGTATCACGTCAGGCAATAATAAATTCATTTTTGTCATTTTGAACAGCTGACAGACTGTAGACACCATTTGAGCTTTCTGAATAACTTGGCTGAAGTGCATGAAATGTTCATCACAGGCAGCAGCGTCAGACTAAAACCCAATTAAAAATGTCACTCCAGATTTACAAAAAAACACTTTTGATTTTTCCCTCCTGGTGACTGTGATTGTAATCTTTGTACGCGTATGTTCACGTTTGAATCATTGCTCATATAAATCCTCATCGGTTGTGTGCAGTGGTTTCCTCTTGGGGTCATCTTGTGGCGCGGCGCCTAGTTGCAGCAAAATGCAAACACAAGTGTCAGTGTTGGTGTGATTCCACGCAGGAGCTCACTGGCACACTGGCTGACACACTGGCTGACACACTCTGTCCTGGGGTTTCTCTCCACTTTACATTTTTCTGGAATTACTTGTCGAACTATTCCCCACATCAGTCACAACAGTGGAACAGAAAAGAACAGTTTAAGACTTTTATTTTTTGCCAAAGAGCGCCCTCACCAGGCTGACGACCTTTGCTGCTCTCCTCTCACTTGCTCCGAAATTAACGGTTGTAAGTGTGTGAAGCAGCTGCAAACCGTGAGAGCATCTGCTCCTGTCAGAGCTGCTGGTTGAACTGGGCGGGGGGCTGAAAATGTGTTTGGAGCAGTGACCCCCCCCCCGGTCGTTGAAAAAGTGCCCTCTTGGGAATCAAAAACACGCGCTAAAGTGCCCCCTTTATTGGCAAAACACATGAATCTGCCCTCTTGGGTGAAGAAAACACACTGAACTCTAGAAGACGTTGCAATGTCTTTTATGTTTTTATCTATATTGAGCCAGAACTATTTCATGCAGAACAAGTTTGATTATCTGGTGCTCATATGGTGTTTATATGCAGTAGAATTAGGAAAAGGCATCTGCTTAACTGGAAAGGACCTCCCGCATCCATGTCTGTGTGTTCTGCACAGTCCACCATTGAATCTACACAGTTCTCATGGATTCATCCTAACTACGTAACTTGAGTAGTCAATAGTACTTAGTCTGTTTAAAGGCTATTTAATGTGCTACTTGTATAACAAAAGAAAAAACATGGTGAACTGAAGTGCCCTCTTCAGCGGCATGAAAGCGCATAAGGGTGGCCTTTTTTTCTTTCCGCCCCTGCCCTTCAAAAGGTCTATGCACGCCACTGATTTTGAGCGGGTTCCTCACTTTAAAAGCAGCTCTTTCCTGGTTGCCCTCTATCTCGCAGGCTGTGACTTCTGCCGCCTGCGACCCCCGCGCCGCACCGCTCTGTCGGAGCTCTGTCCTCACGCATACCTCTGTAGGTGCGCGTTCCATTTATAATTCCCGTGCCATTGGTTTCTCCCAGGCAATCGCTGAGTCTGGCCTAGATCTATCAAGCAGCAAGTCTCAGACACACATCAGAGGTTGCACAAAGCTGTCGAGCTCTCGGCTGTCTCATTTGCAATGCATTCTGGTGCCTTTATTCAGACACGGCTCAAACGGGAATACACATCCTGTTGCTTTGAAATGCACAACTCCGATGATGAGAGAGCCGAGGTCCGTATCTCTACATTCTTCTCCTTCCTTCCATTGTTTGACCTTTGCTGTCGCTGGTAAGACACGTCACTTTACTTTAGTGTTCCTGAGTCAGCGGCCGTCACATTGGAAATGCTGTTTTCTGTTTTTAGGGGGGGTTTCAGCAGCTCAGTGTGTGGGTGGCTGACATTTTCGGGTTCGAACTGTCAGACTCACATTTGACACGTGTGAGAGTGAAACTAACTTTTTGGCATATTAAGCAGCTCAGAGTACGTGAAGCCTTTTCAGGTATCCACATAAATAATCGCAAAGTAGAAACTTTTTTATTCACACACATCCAATATATTCTCACACATCCCATATAAACAATGTTTTATAGTTTTGTAAAAGGTGGTGGCGCCTTGAATTAATAATTAAATAAATCACTTCATTGCATCGTAATAATTCCTTTTCACAAGAAGTGGAGGTGACATTTTGTTTCCACTCACATTATGGGTCTACTGACCGAGGTAGTAAAGATTAGCTTTCAACTTAAGAGTACTGGCATTGTGGGCAGTTTTTAAAGCATCAATATGCAACTTTTCTGAACAACTGTTGCCAAAAAAAAGGCATTTGCAAGATGCTGCAGCCCTGCTTATATCCGAGTGGGAAAACTGCCGCATGCGGAACATGAGCGAATGCTGGGAGATAACTCAAACAAAGTTTGGAATCTACAGACACTTAAAGGCATCGTTCGGATTTTTTGACATGAAGTTGTATGAGATCCTCACCATCAGTGTTGTCCATCAGCAGCGTTTTTTCCCCCACTGCGTCCCATGAGCGGAGTTGCAGCCTGGTTTCGGAGTTGAAAGTATAGAGAAGAAAGTAGTTCCGTCTCGTTGCTGAGGTCTGGGGTACTATTTTCCCTCCTTTCCTATCACCATCAGCTGAAGGAGGCAGAAGGAGGCAGAAGAAGACCACTGGGACCACGATAGACGACACGTCGCAACGGTCTCTGGAGGGAAAATAGTGCCGGGTGATTGCGAGGTCGGACTTTTTTGCAGCCAACAATTCGTGATGCAAATGGATTACTCTTTTGAAGGCATATTGTTTTTGGAG
>CAESWR010000624.1:301759-313525 GCA_903171835.1 Mullus surmuletus | reverse complement strand
CCCGTAATCATTGGACATGCTCACCACATTCCTGCAGTCCAGCCCAAATGTCATCATATTACCGAAACATACAGAATTCTCTTCAGGGCAATTATGGCCCCTGATTTGGCATGTGACGGGTTGTGTGCTGGGCCCACATCTGACAATACATTGATTACTGCTGCGTGTGGACTGGGAGGGCAGTGCGTCCCCGCCATGTTTACTTTGGTGTTTTGGTGAGGCAGGACGGCTCACTTTGATGCTAATTAAGTGTGTCTAGTCCTGTTGGCGGCTGATTGAAGCTGGCACAGTTAGTTGGTGTTGAAGGCTGCTGCTGTGCATCGCTGTGCCTTGTCTACCATTGGAGACGCTGTTTCCTGTAACTGGAGGCCTGGCCTAGCAGGAGAACCTGTGGAGGCAGCCCTGGGGGAGGAAATGACACGTTGGTTTGAAATTGCTGCCAATCCAATGCCTGCTCCCTTCCACCACTAAATTGGCACAGGCCATGTCTGCTTTTGCTCAATTAGACTCACTCGTTGCATTCAACCTTTGTCCTTATTTGCAAGGCCATGAGCGCCAAGCGCGTGCTAAGGCAAAATCAACATGTTTTCTTTTATAACCACTGAGGTTTTCATGTCCATTCTTCAATGGGGATCATGGAGTTTTAGAAATTATATGATTGCATGTTTAGAAATGTTGTAATTCATGCAGTTTGAGAGTCTGAAGTGGAAGTCTCGTAAACGATGTGAGGGGTGGCATGTGCACTATAAGAAAAGAAGGTAAAGAAAGTTAATTATGTGGATCAAGCTTAAAATAAACTCAAATATGAGATATTGATGGATATTTGGCACTCCTGTATTCTTTGTAAACCATACTTAGGATATTGCTTATCTTACTGAAACCTACCACTACGTGAATTATACCCAGTTAATTGGGGATTAACCCCGTATTTCAGTGAGACCTGAGAGATTAAGGAATCAAGAATGAGCACAATATCTAAGTTACACCTCTGTATTTCTCTCACTTTTCCGCATCTGCTGATTGTCACAGTCACAGTTGTTATCTCGGTTGCATTGGCTGCCGCAACAGACTCTGCTATCTCCACAGTCTCTCCCGGTTCATTTGACCTGTGTTATCATTAGTGCTCTCAGGAAATCGCCCCTCCTCCCCCACAGTGCTGATGGCTGCTCCAGAGAAGGGGGCCGTATGGGGGCAGGGTAGAACTGGGCTGGGACATCATGTGGCCCAAGAGATGGCTGCGCTGTGTTCCTTGGCCTTCATACGCAGCGCAGCTATGCTGGAGGACTTGCGGTCTGGGTCGACATTGAGATCATAGCCATTGATCCCCCCGCCCATTCCAGGTCCCCCAAAAAGGCTGCCCATATGCGTCTGTCCCATGTGGCTGCTCCCTGGACTGGGCACACCCAGGAAGTCGGAGACGCCTCCGTGGCCATGAGGGTGAGGGGGCATGCAGGACGGGACGCTGTCGCACGGCACCACGCAGCCCGGGACAGGGGACGCTCCGCTGCCGCCGCCGATCCACGAGGGGTTCTGGATCTGAGGAGGGGAAGCAGGCGTGAGAGATGCTTACGACTCACCCTGCTAACAACTAAAGGGTACTTCCTCCCTTTATTACCTGTGCATAGTTCTCAGGCCGAGTTAGTAGAGGCAGCTCGTAAGCGGTGGAGAAATGTGTCCGGACCTGCTGCATCTGGCCAAAGCGCTCTCGCTTCCTCCACTTGGCTCTGCGATTTTGAAACCACACCTGCAAGCAAAACAATCCATCAGCGAAGAAATACCATAAAACAGAGAGCAGCCGCTACCAAACTAAGCTTGAATATCGTCTTCAGCGTCGCTCCCGTGGCTCTCACATCGCCGACAGCCGTTATTGTTTGCACAGGACTAGGCCGTCCTCTGCTCGGACAGATAAAATAAGAGAGGGGGGCAAATAAATTCTGCCGCACATGAAAGTCCAGGCCCAGGTTTTAAGACTTGACGTGTCTTTAAAGTGCCATCCACACGGAGCTATTGATGTGAAAATGGAGGGTCTCCCCTGGTGCTGCACGTTTCAGCTCCTCCCTTTGATACTCAGGCGTCTGCCTCCCTTCAGGCTGCCAGCGTCGACAGATCCACATCTGGGCCTGTAGCCATTCATAAATCACTCGGAGAAAGGTGCGCTCTCCCCCACATGTCAGCACAGTGGGATGCAGTGGGGAATCCCTCAGCATTATCTATGAAACTAAAGTTCACCTTTTGACCAGGAAAATTTTTGTCTGTGTACGGGCTTATTGAATATGGGACATTGTAGGTTTTTCTTGGTAATTTCTTTCCTGGAGATGGATGGTTTTTTGCGTGAAGGTTTTGCTTTTAGTGCGTGCTGACAGAGCTTGTGCAGCACTTTGCCCACCTCTGCTTAAAATGTGAAGGATTAGACTGAATCATTGTGAAAAAATAACCAAGATGAGAAAAGAAACCATCACTATCCTTTTTTAGTGAAGTGAAATGTTCCCCCACACAGACAGGTTCCTCCTCTGTTGTCCTTTTTGAGGTTTCTCACTCTGTATTTACGTTTTTGAGGGAGTCAGTGGAAGTTTTTGATTAAAATCAAGAGTCAGGCACGCTGCAGATTCTAAAGACCTTTGGGGCAAAAAAGTGACTTAGAAATACACATTTTCTTACATGTGTTCATTATAGAACAGGTTTTAATTCGTTTTTATGAAATCATATAAAATTGGCGCCTGTGAACCAGGCAGTGTTATGTTGTAGAAGGTTTCGTAGGGGTCTACCACTGCAGAGCCTTTGGAACTGACAGAACTCTGACTCATTTTAGAATTGATTAAATATGATCTGTTTCTGCTTGATGATGCGTGATTCTAGGTGTCAGAAAAGGTGCTATGACTTGGCCTGGCTATGACCTCGCCATTGAGGTCACTTCTATTATGAATGTACTTACCTTTTCAAAATGTATTATCTTATCATGATCTTGATCATTGGCTTCCTCCACGTGTCCTCCTTTCCTACGTATGCATGTTTATGCTGCTATGTCGTTATGCTCGTCTTTTTGCCGGCAATTTTCTCACAAACAGACGCGAGAAAATAGAAAAGCCGAGGGACAGTGGGAATCTCTGCGTGTTTATCCGAACGTATTTGTTGGTTGTCTGAATCTCCTCCTCCCAAGAGAAAACTTCTTCAAAGACAAAGACCCAGCGATCCCGCCTCGACACAGGGGTTTGAACTTTGATTGTGGGTTGATTCCCAGCCCAATCAGCTTGTGGTTTTCACAGTCCCTGACATGCAATTTCCCCTCGCTCAGCCTCTTCACCCCCCACCCCTTCTTGTTTCTCCCAGTAATTCTTTGTGTCAACTCTAACACAAGACCATTAAGTGACAAAAACGAGCAGAGTTGCACAATGACGACATCTTGAAAAAATGCGTGCATGATATTTTAATCCCATGCCGAGGAACAGATATTTATCAAATGAGATAAGGCCATCATTAAGTCCCCACAAAGTGCACTCATTTTTCAGGCATTTTTCTGACAGGACAGACCACGAAGCGGCTCGGCTTTCAAAAGGACAGACCATATACGGCCGTCTGTGGTACGTATGGTTGATGTTTTTGGGGGCGAGAAGCTGACGTAAAGAAATGTCGACCGACTCAGGTCAGCTGGCGAGATTAGAGGTCTGCTCGCGCTTGCAAAGCCGTAAACTGATATCTCGGGCTTGTGGCTGAACCCCGGTGTCAAGGTGAGGGGTTGGTGCCCTTTGGATTATATCATATGTTTGCAGGAGGCCTTGGAGTCGGCTTTGTTCCCCCAGAGGTTTTGGGTTGGGGGGACGGGGGGAACGGGGGGGGACGGGGGGGCGGGGGGGCGTTATGGTTGAAGGTCTGTCATCTCTGTCCTCAAGTTGTTCTGGGTTATCTGAACTCATAGAATCAGAATTTTCCAAATACATACTACGACGTGATTGGTTTGATAAGCACAAGAAGCTTTTCCCTTCTTGAAAAGTTGCACTGCGTTTTCAGACCGAATTTCCCTCACAAAAGACAAAGCCGCTCTTAATTGTAATGGATCAAGATAGCTCAGATTTTTTCCTGCGCTCATCTTTTGTCATCCTCCTGCCCCTCCGCCTGTCTGCCTCCCCCCTGCTCCCCCCTGCTCCCCCAGCACATCTCCCCCTCTGCCGCCCTCTCTCCGTTTCTCTCTCCTCCCTCCTCCCTTTTATGTCAGAGAGGGGAAGTGGGGATATTGGAAAGTGAGATGGGAGAATGTTCAAACTGGAGCTTGTTTTCATTTCATGTTTAATTTCCTGACGCCTAAGCCCTTGGCTTTCCGCAGCTAACCCCTCTGACCTTTCGGAGGCGTGCAGACGAGAGCGACGGACCAGGCACACACACACACATACACACACACGCAGGATATGCACACGTAAAAACACACACATTTACATACCTTCTCGTATACAGATTTCAAAGTCTGTCACCGACAAATGTGTTCCTGTAACCTCGACACTCACGTGCTCGCTTGAACCTTTTTATAAACGAGCAACAAATGTCTGTGCACGTATATATACACGCCGCGTCTCGTTTTCTGGGGAGAGTGTGTCATGTTTCACGGGGTTTGCTCGATGTTGCTTTGCCTTTGAACGGCAGTAGAAACGAGACCCAAGCCAAATAGTTTGGCAGAGAGATCATTCGGGGAACATTATGAAGTCAGATGTGTCCTTTGCTGCTCTGCGTCTCCTATTCCCCAACTTATAAAGGTTTTTAGTGGTCTCTTGCACAAGAAGAATGCCAATTAACACGAATATTTCCTTATTTTAAATCATAATGAACAACAGTAACCCTTCCTGTATATGATACCCAAACAGATGATATTTACCAACTGCAAACACTTACTATACTCTTGTTTATTTTATCCGGCAGACATCTGCGAGGAAGGTGGCTCAGAGCTGTTGGAGCTCAAAGTGCTTGGCGGTGATACAGTAATTGCTAAAGACGTTGACAGCAAAAGGCAGCTTACAGAGCCATTAAAGAGCTTTATTTATGCTCCAGAGCCAGCAGGCAGAGAGAGGAAGAGGGAGAGCGGGGAGGGCAGAGAGCAAAACTCCAAAAGCAGCTTTGAAGTACAGCCGTCTCACCTCATCTCTGTCATCCTGGACCACTGCGATTGATAGAGTGCCTCGGCAGCTACTCACACACACACACACACACACACACATACACACACGCGGCCTCCTCCTCCATAAAAAACGAAGGCAGGTACGGTTGAAGTTCACGTCTGACATTTAGAGCTAATTGTGCTAAATAAACTGGTGGCAGCAGAAGTCAAAGATGTGATTATGGAGCGCCGCGGCCGACTTTATGAAGACATTCATCATCAGAGCGAGGATGAAACCGTAGGACCTTGACATTGGCATTTTGGCAGAAAACATCTGTACTCTGGATTTCAGTGCCTGTTGTTTCAGAGATGAAAAGGATTCTCCAATCGCTTGCCAAGCTTCCAGTGCCCCTTGGTATTCAACAATTGGATATCCCTGGACTTTGTCTTGATGGACCTTCAGTTGAAATTGTGGGATTTAGTCTTGATTGCGTGCATATTTAGGGCCTGATTTGTAGAACTATGGGTCAAACCTCACAGTGACTCAAAAGAGTCTGCTGTGTCCCTGTCAGATGAGAAAGTTAATTATATTCATCTGGGGAATAGATGGGTCTGTGTGAACGCAGCATGAATGTACTTATTTTACTGTACCACCACAAGGACCAGGCTAGCGTCTCTGTCCCTGACTATGTCTCACACCACGCATGGAAATTGAAGCTGGCATCTCAAAGTGTTTTTTATATCCCTGCCAAATAGCTTTGATGACTTTTTTTCCCCCGTGTGTTTTCCCTCCCCTGCCTCCAGAGTTGTGCGGTGAAGTAGTTTGAACATGGTAGTGCCGGGGAGAAACCCTTGGCCTCTGACCCCCTCGCAGAGTCTGCAGCATGTAAGAGCTAAGAGCGGAGAATTCCCGTAGTCCCACCCATCCCACTCTAATCTAAGCCTGGCAGGGAGAAAGAGGGATGGAGAACAATGGGCTTTGCTGTCTGCTGCTCCGAACAGTCTTTGTCAAAGTGCCAGTCTTCGCTCTCCCGGCCCTCTCTGTTAGTTCCCGAGTGATTGTTAGCATGCAAACACGAACAACAGCGCTTCGACAACGCAGCGCGTATCCACTCGCTTTCCCGCCCATCCTCACCTGTACACGAGCCTCTGTCAGGTCCGTCCTCAGGGCCAGCTGCTCGCGGGCATAAACATCTGGGTAGTGGGTCTTTTGGAAGACCTTCTCCAGCTCCTCCAGCTGGTAGCTGGTGAAGGTGGTGCGGTTGCGCCTCTTCTTGCCTTTGTTGCTCTCGGCCTCGCTCTTGTCCAGAGGGCTGGAGAGGTCAGAGCCCGGCCGCTCGCTCGGACCCTTCACGCCCGTCTCCTTCAGGTTAAGGTAGCTGCCTTCCATCCCTGGGGGGTCCACACTCGAGGGCAGCTCGGACTCTGTCAGGCCGCTGTTGTCTTTGCCTGCTTGTGAAAGATGTAAAAGCAAAAAAGAGGTGCGGAGGCACATAATTAAATCCACGTTGTCTGTAGCACTCATAAACACTCATAAGAAGCAAGCGGAATCAACAACCTCTGATAAAAGTTTTGATCATGTGTTTACAACCGGCTTTGTGACTAATTTAGGGCTGAATAAAAATGTCCACATGTATCCAATAATAGTCCAGTAATTATCGTTACTACTATTCTCTCAGAGATCAATGCAATGTCTTAAAAGTGTGATTTGCTTTTGGTGAACGTTGCTGAATCAAAATGCGGCGCCTCCCAAGCCAGCGCGCGCGTCTGCTCACCATCACATTACAACATCCTCGGCGAATGACAGTTACTTTAAGCTGACATCACCTCTGTAGTGTTTTATTTTAAGGTTCAAAGGCCCTGCCTGTGCGCTGCGCCTCTGAAAGTTGCAGGGACGAAACGTCTTTTTCTGTTTGAAAGGTTTGTCACTTCCCATTCATGTGACCCGTGACACGGCCCTCCAGCCTCTCCCTCACATCTCTCAATCACGCTACCTGAAACCCGAGTCACGCTGGATCCCCCCCGCCCTCCCCCCAACCCGGCCCGTGTATGGGGCCTTGTGCACGGGGGGCCGCCGCCTCATCACCCCGCTGACTTAAGCCCCTCAAGACGTAAACAACATTGTGTTTGTCACCTTCGATTTTGAGAGCATCCATTTTGTGACAGACCTGGCTGTGTTCCTGTCAGCACATGCTCGCTGTTTTGTTTCCTTGGAGGAGATGAAGAAAGCTGTCCCTTCTCCCTCAGTAAACAAACAGCTCGTGTGAATAAATAAGCTGAAGGGCTCTGGTTGCGGGCCAGTGAGAACAGGCTGCTCTGTCAGCCCCTCTGGATGCCTTTTCCCCGCGCATGGGCACGGCGAGCGACCCCGTCTCGACCCAATGCGAACGCAAAATGGTCTCCTGCACATAAACAGACTTGTGCAACAGCGACGTCACATTGGTCTCCCAGGACGACCGCGTTTGCCGTGATTATCCTGATGTGTTGTGCTCGTCGCTTGTGGTTTGAGGTAACGGTCTCTGCAGGAGTGGCTCCGTGTCATTCTCGGGAGCCCGGAGCAGCGAAAGAAGCGGAATCGACACCTTGTGGCACTGGTGACTCAGCGAGCCAAGACTTTCCGCGGTTAGTAAGATGACTGAATAGTTTCAGAGTGATGAAGCTAGGCGGGGGCTGTCTGCAACATGCGTGTTTGTTTTCATTGATTAGTGGGCCTTTTGGCGAGCACGTCCGGCCAGGAGATGTCAATAGTCATCCCTCCAAAGTGCTGCAGCCCTCCCCTGCTTGCCCGGCTCAGAAACGCCCCAACCGAGACGCTAATGAAACAACACAGCTTGCCCAGCTGGAGTTCATGACCTCATATTGCTGTGGCCCACCTGTCAGACCCCCTTACTCCACGCAGGCAGATGTTCTGACATCACCAACCCCCGCTTTGGCCTCTAAAGCTCTGTGTAATATTTGTCCCTCTACCCCTGGGCAGGAGCAAGCATGGCTGCAATGTTAAGAAGTTTGATAGGTCGCCTCCAAGTTCCTGCCCAGCATTAGCATTTGCGAGAGAGGATGCGCTGATGCCCCTGAGCAAGGCACATATCCTGTGAGGCGAAGGGCACAGCTGGGCGCACAGGAGGAGGGGTGGCGGAGTGTGTCGCTCAGAATCACAGAGATACATTGTCGTACATTGCAAACTCTGTAAATTAGAACTCCTCTACCTCCATCGACATCTTTGCGCTCCCAAACAATCTGTTTCCTCTGTCACGCAAATGTCAACCACACACAAGCCGTTGCCACAAACATCTCACAGTGTTTCTGCATGCTGAGCTGTCTTCTGCACGCCGCTCTCGAGAACACAACCATCACACGCTGCTTTCTTTTGGGAGCCAAGATTCCACTGTGTCGGCTCCAGCTTTTTTGGCATTGGGAGGAATGTGTTTTCGACTGTTGCTCCCTCCCCTCCGGTATCCGCCGAATGTATGTAAATGCCAGCAATATCACCGGCTGATCCCGCAATTTGCCAAAGTTCTCCCCTGACAAGCTGCAGACCTCTTCAGTTAGCTGAGGTCAGATGTTTACTAGGGTCAGCAATTTAATCACTGCTGAAAACAGAGAGAAAACATCAAAGTGTAATTTAACTGGTTGTAAAGCAACAGGGCACCCTCTCAGTTTTTATGGAATGGGACGGGGAGGGTCAAGTGAAGCCAAATAAAAGAAACACTATAAATTAGTAACCTGGGGAAGGGTTAATGACCAAACACTAACTAGGGAAGGGAATGCTTTTAAACAGAGTGCTCTAAGATGTTCCCTCAAAGCACTTAGAGCTGACAGCAGTTTACCACAATGGCCCTGCATTTATCACACCTCGGTGGAGCAAATAAAGAGAAATATCCTGATTCATTTCGCATTCGCTGCCATCCTCGTCCTCGTCTCGCAGTCGCGCTCGGAGCAGTTGTTTTCTTCGCATGCGCCGAGGCTGAATGTTGACTGTTGTTTCCCCCGGTGGAAGGGAGGCTCCCAGATGTTCCTGAGCAGAGATCTGTGCGAGCAGCTCATGCAGGAATGCATATTCCGTGGGAAACCTAAAATCTATCTGTTCAGCATCAGCTCCTGATAAATCGACACGATCGTGACCTCACTACTGTCATAATACCTTGGTCCGAGGCTATCACTGTCTCATGTGGACCGGTACAAAAATAGTTTGGGATTTTTCAGACGGGCTGTGGTTCATAGTGGAGGAGTCGCCCAGATTCCGGCCTTAAAAGAATGAACCATTTTTACTGTGGATTCTAAAGAGAGAGTTGAAAGTCAAGATGAAAGGGCAGAACACTTTCTCCCACTGCAGCCCACTGTAGGTTTTCCTTGCCGCGGTTTTGTTTAGTTAGTCAGTGTTACAAGACTTTGAGGTCTTGTGATAAACATGAAAGGAAAAGTGTCCCGTTTCAGTTTAGACGACACAAAATACCGCATGTGCCGTAAATGACGGAATCCTTAATAATCCCAAACTATCCTCAAGTCAACCTCACTTGCACATATTGAATCATGCCGGAGTCACCTTTCAATAAGTGTTTTTGCTTTACAGCCATACAGAGTAGCACAAAAAGTGTGTGCTGCAGCCAACGTCTGTGAGCGATGGTTTGGGTGCTTTTCCAACTCCTGGCTCTATTAAATAATATATCACAAAAGAAAAGTGAATTATATTTCGTTGCTGAAAGCAAGCTAAAAAATAGAAATATGAGCGCTGTTAATCATGGGGGGGGGGGGGGGATAATCATCTCTGTGCTTTGTGGAGCAGTTTTCATTATTATTCTGCCATATTTGGCATTTTTGTGACTTTAAGGGAATGAGCCTTTTTATTCTGTTTTTGCACGTAAAATTCTATGTGGCTGAATGCTCCTGATATTCAAGCACCCGCAGAGGCTTGATTTACCTCCCAGTCCATACTGGAGATAAGAATCCAGGAAGTGACTTTAAAGACTCAGCGGCAGGCTCAAAAATCAAAGGCGCAGGTTAAAATGCGTGCCAGCTGGTTAAAGTTTCCGAATCATTTCTTTATTCTGGCCGGTGTGTGGATCCCAGGCAGGTAGTGGGGTGGGGGTCTGTGTGTGTGTGTGTGTGTGTGTGGGGGGGGGGGGTTACCTCCAGCCTCTCGCCAGTGGGGTAGCTGGACGTCAAGGCCGAAACATGCAGCGCTGTGGAAGCTGCCCGACAACAGTGCAGCAAAAGAATCCTCAGAATTAAATGATTCGGCTTTTTCCTTTCATTGCCTTTCAGGCAGAACTCGGGGCTCTTCTTGTCAAATAATCTCATCAGAATATTGAAACATATTCTTGTTTAAAGATCCATCTTGGCTGCCTCTCAGGTGTCACTCTCGGGCTTTGGCCTAATTGTTAACATGGACACAATGTGTTAGTCATCATCACAAATATCCCCACGTATCCTGTGACATCACTTCCCGGAGCCTCTTAACATGCACTTCGAGCACCGTATTTTGACAGGATGCGTTTAAAATGCTGCCAGAACTTTTCGAGATCTTGTTTTGGTTTTCATACACAGAGAAGAATGTTTTACATATCACAGGACGGTCCGACGTCGCGCTGGGTGGACGATTCTCAGGTCGAAATGATTTGTTTTGTAAAAGCGTGCTTAAGAAAAGGTTATTTGGGGAAAGATGTCAGGCCTCAGGAAGAGCCGGCGTGCTACACACACACGCAGCGTGGGCATCCTGCATTCACACACACTGTCAGCCACAAGCTGGAAAAAAGCTCAATCTAAAGCAGTACACTCTGAAGCAGCGGCAGGTTTTACATCAACAGTCGTGCAAACACATGCGTTTTCACCTCAGTTTAGTGGAGTACGTGCATGTAAACAGTCATTTCCCAAGTGTGTGTGCGGCTTTCTCAGAAACTTTCTCAGAAATGTCTCCCAAGCCTCTTAAATCATTAGCCAATCTCCACGTCCATTTCTGACTCGATGCTTATTTGTACAAGGTATTGTTGAGACGGGGTTATGTAAACCAGTCCCACTTTGTCATCCCAAGGACCGTGTGTAGCTTTGTAACTCCAATGTTTGGGGAGTATGAATAATAACTATAGGAGCCAGTAATGCACATCTGCCTTAGATTAATGCAGACCTCTCCTGCGGTGCTGACTTGCATTCCTCAGCTCTCGATCAGCTCCAGGGGTTTTATTTCATTCATCGCTATGCGGGCAGGTAGACGGCTTCATCGCTGTCCTCGCGCTGGGAAACTCTGATTGATTCACTTGAACTTGGGAGGAGGGGGAAAGAGCCCGACATGAGTCACTACTGTGGGGAAACATGTCGATTCATCGCTCTGAGATGTTTGAATCCACAACAATTTAAATGTTGCAAGCAAATATTTATAGGGATTTTCATTTTCAAACCTAACTGGTATGTTTTCTTACACTGATTTGCATATCATAATATTTAAGGTAGTGCGTCCCTTCGGTCGAGTCTCACTGCGTTCTTGTTATGATGTATTTATTTATTTATTTAGTTATTCATTTATTTGCATTTATCTGCAGTGTTAACACAACCGATGCGAAACATTCTTCTTTTTTTAAGTATTTGAAACACTCTGAACTCACGGTAAAGACTCGCAGCTTCGGGTTGGCATGGTACTAATAACGTAGCTGAAGTTGTCACACTGAAAACTCCCTTTGGGTATGAGATGGGTT
>CAESWR010000624.1:266201-278873 GCA_903171835.1 Mullus surmuletus | reverse complement strand
TTTATAAAGGTATCTTGGTTAGTGAAATTATTTTTCAGCTGATTTTTCACTTCTACTCCTTACATTTTAAAAATAGCCTTCTTACTCCTACTTAATGTATATAGACAACCATACCATGGTAAATGTTACGAAGCCTGCCCTGGGTACACCAATTTTCTTGCCCAGTTTTGTTATCTTACATCCGTTGCCCTCACAGATTCCTGCAGCTAAGCCTGGATGTACATTTACAATCCAGTATTCCAGGCTATTGATAGCGTGCGTCTGAAGTTTACTTATAGGCAACTAGTCATCATATATTCCGCTCCATGAAACACCTGCTTAATGCTCACTCGTACACATATGGTTCTTGAATGTATTTGCATTGTACAAAAATGCATTTATTTTCAATGGGCATAAATGTGGCCGAAGCAGATGCATCCATTAACCATTAACATTTTAATATAACATTTTAGTAATTATTGCCTCAGGAAAAAAATTTTGGGGGGGAGGTGGGGTAGCGCACTATCATGGCGCAGCCTAAACTTTTGTCCGTAATGGCATTTTTCCCCATGACATTACTTTTATCTTTATACGTTAAGTAGTTTTGAAATCAGTACTTTTACACTTTTGCTTGAGTTTCGCTTGAGTTGATACTTCAACTTCTACAGAAATCTTTTTAAACCCTGATATCAATACTTCTACCTGAGTAATGACTGTGAATTCTTTTGACACCTGGGGGGGGGGGGCGGTCTTTCCCCAGATTCACTACTTAAGACCATTGTGGAGAAAATAGTCAATTCTAAATTAAAATGTTTCTGCTATTTCAAGGCCTTCCACCACACTGCGCCCTTAAGGGAGCGCCCAGTGATGTCTTAGTGGTCTGCTGAGCCGCTGAGAGGGTCTTCCCGTCCAGCGGCGGTCAGATAATGAGCACTGCTAAGTGGGCCCTGATATACAGCTGCTTTTTTCTTTCTTTTTCTCTCCCCTTTTTACTCATCCTGCACTTCTGTTTCTTCTTGCTGTACTTGTTAAATTTAATCAATTGATTTTTAATCCAGTCTTGAATAAATACAGGTAAATCATGGCCTGATTTGGTGTCGATCTAATCTAATCTAAGCAACTGTGGATATTTCTCCTAAACATTAATAATGATAATTAGAAAATCAATTAATCACCATCGCTGTTTGTAGGATTTCAACACCTCAGCACAGATTGACTGACCAGCTTTTGTTGTTATTGTACTTAAACGTGGCAAAACTTCTCAGACATTTGCAATAATCAACCTACTGAAGCAGCTTTAACAGAAGAGAACAGAACAGCTCTATGGTTTGTAATTTAGACATTATGAACACATGCAGCCACAATCAAATAACCAAATCTCTCCTGCTTCATCTCTGCTCATCTGTCTTGTTCCTCTCGTGTCTCTAAAGTCAACCCGTCACGGAACCAGTCACGGACCCCGGGGGGACGAGAGTGGGCCCGAACAGTACCTGAGGTAGTCTCTCCGGCACAGCTTCCTCCCCAGCTTGTAGTAGAGGCGGCGGCCCACCTCGCCCAGCCGGCAGCCGCACAGGTCACAGCTCAGGCAGTCCTCGTGCCAGTATTTCTCAATGGCCTTGAGGAAGAAGCGGTCGCCAATGCTCTGCTGGCAACCGCCGCACGTCAGCAGAGACGGAGGCATCTGGAGGATCTCATCGACCGGCTCCCTGCGCAGGAGAGAGGAGAGTGAACTTAGTGTGGCTGTTGGGGGGCAACACTCATCGGTGGGTCCGTGACATTTGTGGCAAAGTGGAAAATGCTCACTTCAACAGAGATTGTTGTATAGTTTCAGTGAAACAGAAGGGGCGCTGCCCTCTCTGGTGGAAAAAACACTTAATTGCCATTGTATAACATCAAAACGTGTCTAAAGTGCCCTCAAAAACATGCTGAACTTAAGCGTCCTCTTCAATGGCGAGAACGTACTGTTTTTCACCCCTGACCTTCAAAAAGTCTACGCAAGCCACTGTTAATGTCGATTTAATAACAATGTACATATTACAACAACATATTTAAATCAATGCCAAATATCAGGACGCACTTTAATTGAGCTTGCATTAACATTAAGTCTTATTTCAGTTACTTTTCTCAGGTTCTGAGGCTCCTCAACGCTCCTGCCTATTTCTCATCTTTTGTGCAGAATCTCCATCTTGTGCCGCTCAGGGTTGAAGTTGTCCACATGATGGAGCCATTTGACCCTGACCAGAGCTCTCAAACCCGGAGCCACTTATGAAATGTGCGTATTTTGTAGCTGATGTCACTGATAAGACAAACTGCGAGATCAAATTCTACTTTCAGCTTTTTAAAGGCAATTAAAGGCTTAAACTCGTCACTTATTCTCTCTTCTGTGGTTCTGTGACTCGTCTTTCCTGTCACTGGCACATTTTTTCCGATCTATCGATTTTGCCCTCAAATGAAGAAGCGCAGAAGAGCGGCGCGTCTTCCTGCGTGCGTCAAAGTGCGGTAGGTACGTACTCGTTGGCTTCCAGCGTCTTCCTCTCGATCGTGGATGTCATCTCGGGGACAAACCGATCCGGTCCGCGGGAGTCTGGAGCCGCAGCGCCGCACCTGCTCCCACGCTGCTCTCCTGCGTGGATCTTTCTGTTCTTTTAAAGCGAAACCGCCCGCCGCGAGAAATGCGCTCAGCAGCAACACGAGAAGATGGTCTCTAGGCGACGGCGGAGGACACTGTCATCGTTTCCTGAGGCGTCGAACCGGCGCTCGGGTGTGTTTCCTCCCCCCGCGGTGGTGGTCTTTGGCTCGGCTCTCCGGGGCCGCGGGGCCATGCGGGTGTGTGCGGCGGCGGACGCGCTCCGCGGGGCACCGTTATGTCGTGGCGGCTTGAAACGCGGCCGCGGCGGAGCGTTGCTGCTGTCGCTTCCCTCTTCCTGCTCACGACTGCTCGACAATGGGGGGAAACCGGCCTTAAAGCGACAGCCAGGCTGCTCCGTCAGGCTGCTGCTCCGTCCGTCAGGCTGCTCCGTCCGTCAGGCTGCTGCTCCGTCGGGTCGTGACTGAGACTAATGAGTTCGTGACGCGTCGTGGCCTCAGCACAGCGCCGATGGGACAAAAGATAAGGAATTAGCGCAGGCCTCGTTTTCTCTGTAATTATGGGATGTCTCACGGGAGGATGAGATGAGATGCAACTAATGGCTTCATTAGCAGCTGCAGAGAAGCATCTCCCACGCGTGCTTTAGATCATCAGTGAGAATCGTTCAGCCTCGTCAAAGTAGTAAAAATACCATTCTAATATGTTTCATTTGATTTCATTTGTCACAGTTGTTTCACCAGCCGATTGGGTATAAATTCAGGATCTTTTTCAGGATTTTGTTGCCTTTTGTGACATTTAAAGCAGGTTTGACCTCATACATGTACGTTATTGTGTATTGGGTTTCTTTACTGGACTTTCAATAGGTCAGAGGTCAACCTGAAGAATCGGACTGGCAAAATATGTCTGCATCGGCACAATACTTACACAATAAGACTACTTCTAAGCTTGAGATTTTAAAAAATCATTTAAAAAAGGTTGAATAACTATCATAAGTAAAGGTTATTTTCTTAAGTATCACTAATATCATAATTATCTTTGTAACAATGCAACTGTGAATACAACCAGTTATACTCCTACGCTCGAGGTAATACACACACACACACACATATACAAGACCATAAATGTTGTTATTCACCCCTTTTATGTCTGTCCATGTCACTGTATTGTCATTGTCAGTGTATTGTGCCATTGCACAATAAAAAAGGTTGAATAAGTAAATAGGTAATATTGTACACAATGTTGCGTTTTTTCCCCTTGTAAGGTACCGTATTCACGGCCACACAACCTCATTGATGGCGGAGGCTGCCGTGCACGGTGCCAACTTCCTCATCAGGAGCAGTTAGGGGTTCAGTGTCTTGCTCAAGGACACTCCAGCATGAACTCCGCAGACATGGGGATCAAATACGTAAATGCAGCCATGACACATTACCTTTACTATGTATATGTACTATGCAATTGCATTGATGATGGGCGTGCTTTATTTGAATTTCTGAAATATAGGATATACTCAATAAAGTAAAAAGTGCCAAATAGGTCTCATGTACTTTGTTCTGTGCAAGATACTACTTGTTTAAATGTACTTATTTACTTCCAATAACTGTAGATATGCTAGAGTTCAAATTGCAAGTATTCTGAATTTCACCCAATGCTGTAGAGACATATGTAGTCCACAAACAAGCTCTTCTAAAGGTGGTCCGTGTGAGAGATGAACGTCTTTGCACAGAGTTGGTGTCCTCTCAGCCCGGCTTTAAACCAGAGCGTCTGGGCCCTTCTTATCTCCTGCCAGTGCTCGAGGGCTGTCTGCAGGAGGGAGACGCACAGGCAGCAGTTGGACTGGGCAGCGAGATAAAGCACCTCGCCCCAGCAGCCAGAGTCAGCTCCTGAGCCAGATGCAGAGAGGGACGGTTGCAGACAAAACTCTAAATGTAGGCTTAATGCATCCGGGGGCTGTTGGAGCGTCTAGGCTCACTGGATCGGTACCAGGCTGAAAAAAGCCCAAAGCAAGGTGAGCACGTTGCTCGGGAAGGAGGGCCGCTTCGCAAAGATAAAACTCCAACAGCCTCGGATGAATTTTCTGGACACGCTTTAGGCTGGTGTTTCCGACTCTTGTGGTGCATCCATCCTGGCTTTGGTTTTCATTTTCATGGGAGTCCCACATTTGAAAAATAAAACATTTCTGTTTAGAGATAAAACCACTTCATCACTCAGTCTTCCTCATTTGCTATCATGGAAATTCTAACAGAGTCCTGAAAGTGCCCCAGATTTGAAGGAGGATTGGATTAATACATCTCAATTCGGAAAGGACCGCAACAAGAATAATCGTAGTTTATAGTTTATCATAGTTTTCTCTCTTTCACACCTGATATTGTGCTCATTAACAACAAAATCCTCAACGTGCAGCTGTTTTTAGAGCTCTACTACATCATGCTGTGGCTTATTTTTCCCTTTGGAGTTTTGGAACCAATAGCTTCATGCTTTCAGACTGATTTAAACTACATTCTGTTGATTTGCATCAAAACTTTGGTCTCTGATCTTGCTACATTCTGCAGTGCCACGTTGAACACAAAGCACCACTATCAAATTATGATAGTTAGAGGACAAGAACAGAAAGTCACCCCTGATATGACACCCGAGTCATCCACGACTTCCTGTGAAGTTGAGTGAGAAAGCCCAGAGGATGTGCAACTGGCACAGAGAGATGCAGCTTTTCCTGGAGGGGGTTGGTATGCAGTGCGCTCACTTCCTACCCCCCCGTGCACACGATGGCACTACTCTCCATTATAGACAGTTTGACTCCAGATGGTTCAGCACGATAGGAAAGCGAGGCTAACAGCACACCATAAAAACTTTGCTTGTTGGCATTGGGTGACATTGTCCTTATCTACGCCCTTAAGCTTCCCACTGTCACCAGAAATAAGGAGCACATGAATGTGGTGCCCTCCTCTGCAACAGAGGAGTGAAAGGCTGTCAAGCTTGATGCCTTCAATATTTCCTGTCAAGCTTCATGTTCTTCCTGTGTTTCATTCTTGGCCCATGGTTGAATTTGGGGTGCAAACGGTTAAAAATGTTCTACCTTCTGGGCGTCGTGTCACCCATGTCCAGCTTCCTGTTTTGCCTGTTGCCTGTACTGAGGGTAATATGGATGTGAAAGCAGTGTGGAATTTGAGTGCTGCTGGAAAATGAGCATCAGCATCTAACAGGCAGCTGAAGCAAATAGCTCTGCTCTTTCACCATCCGGCACTGTGAGTTTATTGATAAGACAAATTGTTATAAGTTCCTGTATGAAGCAGGAAGGCATATTAGTGTTATTGCAGGATATTTGGCCAATTTCCCAATCAATATCTCTTTAGGTCATCAGCAGTTCCTGGTAAAGTGTAAGTCCTTATTCTTGGAATAAAAGCTCAAGCTAACCCATAAGCAACCACGTGAATTAAAGCAACTCTGGACACATTGAGCCTTTAAAGGTACAATCTCTGGACCAGCGATCGTGTCAACAAACCACTTCCTGCCTAATATGAAGTCAACTGTTAATTGGCTTGTGTGTCACATCTGCTCAGGTGCAGGAAGGTTCTTTTCCTTACTGCTGTCATATAAATCTAAATCTTCAAACTTCCCGAAGGGTCAGAGTTCAAATAAGGAACAACCCTGGAATTCCCATTTTTCCTAACAATGCTGTTGTTTGATTGAAACACAGCAGGCTGCGGAAATGAGTCACTCGTTGAATGGGAGCTTCAGGGTCCTCCCTTAATCAGTATTATTCCCGAAAGAAAACACTTTCAATGGAACGTTGCAATCAAAAAGCCGTGCAGCCATGTTAACTGCTTCCTGTCTTTCGTAAAACAAAAGAAAAGCTGGTTTCACATTCTTGTGGACTTGTGATCGGCTGGCAGGTTGTCAAATGTGATTTTTTAGGAAAAGAAAAACCAAAAGATCAGAAATGTTGAATTATCAATTCACTCTCATATTTTTTAAGACGTCCTCAGACCCTTTCTGCTGCCCATTTGGATAAGTACATTTAAAAATAATAATAAGTGTGTGTTTATAACTTAACATTCATTGGTAAAAGTATCCAAATAGGGGTCTATATTTGGTAGAAACTAAAAGGCCTAACTTTTTCTCAGTGATAATTCAGAAGTTGTTGATCACACTGCAGAAGTGTACTGCCACCTACTGGTGGAACTGCCTCTGCCGTCTGTTTTTGCACGATGGTGAATTGCAGCATTGACACCACTTTAATCATTTTTGGAACCACATTTGCTTATTGTTTTTAAAGCTGATCATTCTGATAAATTCAATTTCATTGATATAGCATCACTCAGACTTAAACACTTCAGTATTTATAGTTAATGATACAGGGTTTGTGTAGTCTACAGTTTTCTTGTATAGATGGTGGTAGGTTTATCAGAGCAACCATTTCTATGAGACCTAAGAATTACTAATAAATTACATACTATGTTTGGAGTTAGTTTCTTTTTCATGGAAATGAATGAACTGTTAGTTCTTACATTGAAAGGGAATTGTAGTGTGTTTTTAATAGGTTTTGAATGGAAAATGCTTATGAATGAATTACGACAAAAGACTTTCTTCTCTGTAAATCTATCGTGATGTCAAACTATTGAATTCATAATTTAGAAATGTCAGAATTTCATAATCCATAAATGTACATGCCAAGTATTTAGGAAGAAATAAACAAGAGAATTTGCTTGGCATCAAAACAAGTTGATGATCAACAGTGGAATAAAGTATAGTGCTACATGCACTATATTTTTGCATTGTTGTTTAACTTTGTACAGGAAAAGGATTTGTACTGCACCGATTTGAGGAAGGAAAGTGGAAGGAAGTAAAATGTAAAGTCTCTCTATTACAAGTGAACAACTAATAAAAATGTTAATAATAATAATAATTATATGAAAACAAAATCCAGTCAAATACAGGTATTCACAGATAAGACTAAACTGCCCCCCCATTAAAAATAATAATAATTGGAGTGTGTGGTGTGACACCTGCCAGCTGCAGCAGAGGCAGAATCATGGCATCTTGATCTGGATCAATCACGATGGCCTCATCAAAGCTAATGATTGTGCAGATTTTCTGTTTGGAGGCCACCGTCACATGTGCCTGACTGTAATAATCAACTACCAAAAGATTTTACTACAGGACTTTCCCTACGATATCTGAGTTATTGTTGTTCTCTCTTTTATGGCATGTAAATAAATTATTTAGACGCACATACATCCCCGTGAAGGCTCGCATCTTGCTGACTTTTAAACAGGCATCGGTCCGACAGCTAAAAACGGACCTCCGTCTTTATAAAGAGTTTCTCAGTCTTTCGAACCGTCTCAGTTGTCGGTGAGGCCGGCGGGGCGGATCCCACAGTAGAGTGAAAGACAGAAAAAAATAAAGCAACACAACAATAACAACTCGGCCGTGTCGTACATTTCGCCAGCAAGCTCCCCGGTGGATTCACATCATCAAGGTGGGTGCGGCGGAGGCTCGCCGGCGGGGGACGGAGGCGACGGAGGCGAGCGGCTCCCGGCAGGCAGCGCGCTTAGCACGCGCCGCCAGAGCAGCTAGCAGTGCGCGAGGAGGCTAATCGGCGCGTGAGCTAACGGGAATGCGGACAGGGCCATTTTACCAAAGCTGCTCCGCAACGAGGGCAGTGGGTCACAGAGCTGGAGACACCCTTTGTTTTTAATCATAACCATCAATTCGGCTCTGCCTCCCACTTCCATAGTCGGTTTTGTCAGCTGCGATGAAATTGTCGGTAGGTTCCAGAGAAGAGCCAGACTGCAGTTGTTTCGTCGCCTCACATCTCATACATGATGTGTGTGTGGATTCCCGCCCTGTTTGAGCCCTTGGCAGCATGTCCTCCTCACCTGCCTGTTTATGGCTGCTCCATGTGGCGTCTGATCTGTGGCTGTAGGTGTGACGTTGTTCCAGGTACATCTGATACTTCCACCCACTTGGCAAAGTTTTGGTCCTTTGTGTCATAAAGGGTGAAATACACGTGAGGAGTAGGTGCCCTCTTCAAAGCTGGGACAGATCTGTTGATTTGAGGAAATATAATAAAGGATTTCTCATACATGCGTGTCAAAGGGAAGTGTTGAGCCGAGCCTCTTTACTGTAAATGTCACCTTTTTTCTATCTTTGGTGCCACACATGTGGAGGCACTGTCCCTCCGACATCAATCAATGTTATGGAGGAAAACAGTTGACCTCCTAAACTGAGTTTTAAAAATAAAAGTCAATTTTGAAGTGATGGCAGCACCTGCTGTTTCAGTTCTTTGATGTAATGTAATAACCTCTTACTCCTGATCTCCAATCCATGCAGATGCCCTCAGCAATGAATGCGAACAGGACAGTGCAGTCTGCCAGCCCAGAGGTGGGATCCGCTCCAGGATTAATGGGCAATTTTTGTGGACAGTCTGACGTCCTGAAGCAGGTGCTGTTGGTTATTGACAAGAAGGCCCGCAACATGGACAAGAAAAAGGTAAAAACAAGAAAGAATAGTGAATGACTTTGAATCATTTCAGCCCGATCCTTTCTGATACCATGTACAAATTTGAAATGTTCTGTCACAGGGCAAGTTGGATGACTATCAAGTGAGAAAGGATAAAGGAGAGCGTCTCAATCAGGACCAGCTGGTTCGTATCCCGAAGCCTTGATTGGTCTGAACATAATTACTAATGTTTATGTCCGTGTGTATGTTTGAATTATGTCTATCCTTTGCCACACTAGGAGGCCCTCTCCAAATACCAGGAAGTCATGAATAACTTGGAATTTGCCAAGGAGTTGCAGAAAACGTTTATTACACTTGGACAAGATGTAAGGAACACTAACCTTCTAAATTGAGAGAGTACCCAGAATGATCTCTGCTAATGTGACCCATGCGTCACCTGTATATGACCATCAGATCCAGAAAGCGGTGAAGAAGTCTGCAAGGCGAGAGCAACTGCAGCGAGAGGAAGCAGAGCAGCGGAGGCTGAAGACGGTTCTGGAGCTGCAGTTTGTTCTGGACCGGCTGGGAAATGAGACAGTGCGGCAGGACATGAAGCAGGGACCTGGAGGCTCGCCGCTGCTAACAGATGCAGACCTCTCAGCTTTTGATGAGTTCTACAAGTTGGTGGGGCCAGACCGCGACCAAACTGTCAGGTAGTTCATCTTAGAATAGGATGATTACGTCAAAGTGTTGAAATAGACCTCTGCTTCCTTCTTCTTTTTTTTTTTTTATCGCATCAACAAATGCAACAAATTGCTACACTTGCAGGTTGGCTGACCAGTATGAAGATGCATCTGTGCACCTCTGGGATCTGCTGGAAGGGAAGGACAAAGCTGTGGTTGGAACGACATGTAAGTAAAGAGGAGCCTGGGAGGGTTTTTTAAACGGTGGGACTGTGGAACAGATTTTTTAAATGCAAATAGCACCTTACAGTGAACTAATTATATGTAGTTATTCAACAAATGAATCTGCAACTTTTTTGATCATGCAAGTAAGTTCAAAAGTATATTATGTATATAACTTTGTCATTTAAGGCTAAATGTTTTTGTTCTGATGCCCATCTGGTGGTAGAAATTTCTGGCAGGACATTTGATCAGGCTGGTGGTGACAAACAGCCACCAGCAAGTTTGTTTTTTTTTTCCTTCCAAATCATGTTGTAGCCAACCACAATTTATCTGTAGGATACTTCCTGGAGTTGCTAAATGAAGGAATGTAGATTGAGATGGCACATACTGCACACAATACCTTTTTGTTGTGTACAGTTGGACTTTCATTCTTAATGTGGTCATACAGAACGTGCATTGTTTTTTGTAAATACAGCATATATGTAGTGCTGTGGTGCGAATAATCAGGGCTTGGGGATATAGGTGTACTGCATTCTCAGCGGTCTGGACTCGGGTCTCGCACTGCTGCATTCTGCTTGGGGGCTGAGCGCTGTGGGCTTATCCTGACTCAGCAGTAGGGCAGTGTGCCAGTGGCCCTGTCGCCTGTGGTTCCACTGGTCAGATCTCTGGAGCTACATTAGGTTATGGTGACCTAGTTGAGCACATTGACACCAGGCAACCCTTTCACCTCAGCAGGCCCACTTCGTCACCTAGGGTGATTTTTATTCAGGCTGCTGCAGGCTAATTAGCCAGAGGCATTTGGCTGTTGAAGGATGCATCAGTGAAATGCTTTGCTCGGAAGCCATAAGCGGAAATGCCTCAGCTAGTCTCTAGTTTCTGGTGTACCTACTTGTGTACAATTTTGGGGGGAGCAGACTTGCACTTCACCGTGGAGTCCGGTCCTGCGAATATTAAAAGCATGTGATTACATTAAAGTCATGGGACTAACTTGTTGTGTGTTATAATGTCTGTTCACACAACCCAAAACGTAAGATAAATTGAGAACCTATTGTTCCATTTTTAGCTTCAGATGGCTTGGATTTCAGTGGTCTGACGAACCGATGAAAATTTCCCATCGTCCCGATCGCAGTTCAACAGCTTGCCCATCTCGCAATAGAAGTCTTTCCATTCCCATTACTGACACCATAAATGTGTATTTTGAATAAATGTATCTGCACTTATAACACTTGAATTGAAAAGAGATGAGAAAAACTGCCCTTTTAGAAACCCATTTGATAAGAATGTAATTTGCAAGTTGACTCTCAAATTATAAACGTGTAACGTCCAGACAATATAGCTGTGCAACAAAGGAGGTTTTGGTCAGCTGATACCTTTTGTTTGGATGGCAGCGATGACAGGCTTATAAAACTCCACGTCTTGTACCCAACCATGCGTGAATTCAAGGTGGGCTTCCAAAGATTTATAATTATGTCCTGCAGCAGCACTTGCACCACACACGAGATGAATGAGAATATCCAAAAATGGGAGAGGTAAGGCAGGTTCAAGGAGCCTTTGCCTGCCTATTGCCAAACAGCATCTGTTGGTCTCCAGCAGGAGTTTCTATCTAAAACTAATTCTGAGAAAATGGGCAGCATGAGACGATAAGTAGCATGACCATCTTGTAACCGGATAGGTTGAAGTTGATGTCAAAGTAGTCCAATCTACGACAAACATGGTTTCCTGGCTTGCTTGTCTGTGGCATCGCAATATGGAGTTGCCAAGCGGTGTCCTGACTGGCAATATAAGCTGCCGCTGGAAATGGACTACAGTAGCACGTTTCCGACGTGCTGTGAGCAGCTATCCGATCAATGATGGCTGTTTCAAGGCGGGGCCATGGACAGCTCGAGTCCCTCGCCTACCCAAAACAGACTGTTAACTGTTATAGCTCTAACTAGATGCATTTGGACCATGAAAAACTTGCTCATGTATTAAATTTGACTACCATAATGAAAATATTCAATTTCTAAAATGCCGTAATATGACCCCTTTAAGGGATTTCCTTGGAAATTATACTTCACAATAGCCAGGCTAGTTTATTTTGAATTGACAGAAACTGCAGTCACAGAATCAAAAGTTGTCAAGAGTGAACAGCTGCCGTGTCATAGTTTGACAGTTTGCCTTTGAATTGCAATTAAATTGTGTTGCCTCATGATACTTGGCGGATGCATCTACAAAAAGCCCGGATTGAACTCTGCAAGGGCCCATTCATTATCTTTTTTGCCTTTTTTTTTTTTTACCCCTCAACATTTCTAAACCTATCCTGCATAAACACAGTTTTGACGACTAATATCCTAAAGGAAAAGCTGTAGTTTTTGCAGTTTTGCAAGGCCTCCACAGTACAAACTAAAACCATAAAAGCCGAAAAACAGAAAGAAATTCGACTCGTATTTTCACTGCGAGCATGCTGAGCTACTCCTGCTGTTATTGTTACACATTAAGTATTAATCCACAAAATTCCTCCATTCTGCCTGTCTGAAGTAATCCAAGTATCCTGATACTATGCAGATATCGTGACAATATCAAGATTATCCGTCTTTTATCTATACGTCTTGTGGGGTCTTGCAGCGTCTCAAAATATCATTCCGATTATTGTCATTTTCAAACTGTTGTTTCTCTTCCAGACAAGGCGCTGAGAGATACTTTGGACCAGGTTTTGGTGAGTGGTTACTTCGACCAGGTAACAACTCACCAAAACGGAGTGTGTGAGGAGGTGGAGGACGAGGA
>CAESWR010000624.1:208590-238726 GCA_903171835.1 Mullus surmuletus | reverse complement strand
TCAGCAATTATTGTGCTGGGAGATAACCAAACGTGAGAGATAAAGAGCACCATGATTTAGCTGAATAGGCAAATCCCCTGTAGGCTTGCCGTGAATGCAGCTCCACACGCACAGCACACGCAGAGCAAAGGAAGAGGCACGAGGCCTGTCACTGCCACCCCCGTTTCCCTGCCGGAGTCATTTTGGATTTTGGCTGCAACAAATTACTGTTTGATCACAAGCAGTAGCAGGACTTTTACTTGGTCGCACATTTCCAAAACAACAAGTTTGAGAAGAGAGTTCTTTAACTTGAAAAAAGATTTGATTTCTCGGGAGAATAATGAATATACATATTAATGAAAAGTGAGTCTTGATGCCTTTGCTTTTACAGTCAGTTGTTTTTTTCTCATGCTATTTGTCTTTATTCTAAGAGAACACTTGCTAGATGAATATCTGATTTTTATCAATAGATCAGGGGCCTATCAATGATGTACAGTGATGCTCGATGGGTACAATCAGACGGTGAGTGGTTCAATCCCTGACTTCATGTCCTGGAATGAGATGACACACTCACGGTGAGTATGAAGTATGACAGATTCACTATTTTAGGAGTAACAGTGGGTACCATACTGCTTCAGATCTATGATCCAGATGACGAATGATAGTGGACTTTTAATGAGCTGATAACATCCACACCCGCAGGCTCCCCCCCCCCCCCATGAAACCATTATATTAACAGAAGTGTGCTGTTAATTCATAGTTGGAGTTTTGTCCTGTGTTGTAACCATGGTCTTGACTATAGTTGTTATGCGGAAGCGGTTCTGATTTGTGTGTGTGTGTGTGTGTGTGTGTAATATTATTTTTCCATCATAACTGCGTTTCTTGAACAAATACAAACAAACTCAGGAAGTTTGGATTTTAGGCGTCTCAATAACAAACTTAATTCCACTGTGAAATCTGATTGTGATCAGGTTTTAAACGTCTCCTTGATTTTCATGTTAATCACTTCATACAATCATATTGTTATAAATATCAAAACTGGTACAGCTATGTGCAAAACTGTTTTAATTAGTTTTTCCAAATATTTAGGCTCGTGTTGTAAATTGTTTGTATTGTGTATTATTTAACAAAACTCTGAGTAAACACATCCCATTTAGAAAGCAAAGCGTGTGTGGGTCTGGTGTTTGTCTTGGCTTTGTGGTCTGCTCATAGGCGTCTTAACATGCTTTATACATGTGCCGCTGCACGTGATACCAAACATTTGTGCGTCTGCGTATCAAACAAAAGCAGAGTTTCTGTTGGCATTCTGCCTCCTACTCTCTGCCAGAATAACCACACACTTAATCTCTTGCCCCTCTTCTTATTCCTCCACTCTCCCTCTCTCTGTTCTTGTTCTTCTTGCCCCAACTCATGTTCAACCCCATTGCTTAAAAATCACATCTGTGAAAGAAGAAAAACCATCTCACTCCACAACAAAAAAGTTGTTGCCATCGTATTTACTTTTCAGCCCCCAAAGTCACAAACTCGCCCCATCTAATGCATGATTTTTATCGTCACTCTTCATGTCTTTGGGAAGGTTAAGATGGAGGTCAAGGTTCTGATCAGCCTTTTATGATCAGAGCTGTCCTTGGCTCGCGAGTAAAAAAAGAAAAAAAAGTGATGGCGCACACTGGTGAGGAATGCAGAGGAGCTTTGAAAAAGCTTGCCATTCTCCTCCAAGCAATGACATCGCGTTGACAAGCAAAGTATAATTCAAAACATAATAAATCAATGCTTTCATTGCAAAGATTTCATTGGGATTACGATAAGAGTGTGTGTGTGTGTGTGTGTGTGTGTGGGGGGGGGGTTCAACCTACTAAAGCTTGATTCCCAGGCTCAGTGAGTTATGGACTGTCTGAGCAGTGGTCTTAATTCTGAATCTGTATAAATAATCATTGGGAAAATTAGGCCTTCTTGAGCATATAAGGTATTGTTCAAGGCTCTGAGCGCCATGTGTTTTCAAGCGATGCTGCACAGCCTTGTGTTACGACCCGAACTGAAATGTAAAGATGTGTTCCTTTGACATGACGCAGCTGCAAGAGATTCACAAAACAGACAAGCACCTGTTAATATCTTCCGCAGCGAGGGCTTTTTGGTCGCACACAAATAGCAATAAAGGGATTCACTGCCTTGCAAAATCATGATGCATGTCAGGCCGACATCTGAGTATCAGAAACATGATTGAGCAGTAATTTCTTTACAGCCAACACAGGCTGTACAGCTCAGATGCCTCCCTGTGTGTGTGCATCTCCATGTGGGATCTGTTACTCTTCCATGGCTGTGATGCATCTGGGTTTAGGCTTGGCAAAGGAAATTGAAGCTAATCTGAGCGTACTGTGGGGGACACCTGCTTCACAAAATAAAAATCTGTACAAGTCATAACTATGCTGTAGAATAAATCCCTTGTTTGTTCCCAACTTCTTTTTTTCTGTGGATTATATGAGAATCAACAAGAAGGGATCAGGAGCTGAGATCTGTCCAAACACTGGAAAAACCAGCGACCGCAGGCAATGGGTTTCCATATTAAAACACATTCAAAAATCCTTTAAATCCTCATGTAAATGGAACTTGCTGCACTGTGTGGGCAGTGCGCACCAAGTCACTCAACAACTATAAATACAAACTATTCTGTTTATCTTGCTCAAGGTAAAGCCAGGGTGTGAAACTAATTCCTGCTGTTGTTCAACCGTGGACAAGTTGACCATCAAGTTGGCACAGAAACTCTCAAAAAAGGCAATCCCTCACAACTTCAGCTGATGTTAGGGGTAACTGCATTTGTTATTGCATTCTCTTACATGTTTTTAAGTTTTGGAAAGTATTTTATAACCTTTCCTCTGAACTCCATAGAGGAAAAGTGAGAACATGCAAACTCTGCACAGAAAGGCCCCAGCTGTGAGGCGTCACTGTGGATTTTTTTAGTACTGTGTATTTAATGTAAACGAATCTTACCGAGCACACTTCTTTTCTTAAGTTAAGTCAGGTGTGGGTTGTGCTTTATGCTTAACCTGCACTTTTCTTTTGCTTTGAGAACATGGGGATATAAATGCCCTGTTGACTACATTAGATTTAGATTAGATTCTATTACAGTCATAACACAACAAAAGTGCACAATACAGGTGGCATAAACAATACAAACAACATTCATTCAACAACAGATTAACTTATTTTCACTTATATCCTTCAAAAAACATTTTTGGGGGGTGGAAATCACAGTTTTTACATATTCAAGATAGTGCCGAATTTACACTGTTCAGATTAAATCCAAGTTTGAACCAATACCTTTGCTTAAATGCACAATTAATGGGCAGGAGTCATGAAAAGAATCAGATATTCAATTTGACTTTCCATCAACCGTGATGACATGAGGACAAAGTTGTTCAAAACTACAAAAATAATGGTACAAAAATTCAACCATCCAAACTCACCACTAGAGGCCTATATCTCCCTTAACATATATTTTACTGCAACATCAGCTGTGAAGAGGGCCTCCAATGCCAAAAATACATTGAACGTTTGGCCAGTAGAGGTCACTGTTGAAGTATTTTGTGTCACCATCACAACAAGCCTGCTAAATACACACACTATTTACTTTTGGACAAGTGCAAATCACCATTGTACCACCTGGTACCAGTTTTTGCATACAAATCTAAACACATAACAATTCAAATACACAGGAAAATTATATGGATGCAGGAAATCCATGGCATCCTTCCGACCGCTAATCACCCTTGGTTGTCTACTCATAGTGAAAGCAATGCAGAGCAGGAGACGGGAAGCTAAAGGAAAATAAACCGCTATCAATAGGAAGGGGAAAGGGCAATTTCCACCCCAAAAATATGAATGTAATCAGGCCAAATTTGGGATAACATCCCTTTGGTGTGTTTATTTTTCATGGAATGGAAAGTGGGTATGTCAGGGCACAGAGAAGGTGTGGGAATGCTTCTATGACACCATCACCACGAGTAAAAAAAAATTAAAGAAGAGAAAATATTGTTTAGGTCACTGAACAGCAATGGTCTCAATTATTACAAGAAAAAGCCTGCTTTCTCTGGTTAAATTAGTCATTGGGGTGGAGTTTCCGCGAAGTCTGTCGTAAATCTGAACAATCTTCTTTCTGGCATTGTTTAGCAAGCCTGACGTTCCCCTTCAAACACAGCGGCATGCGGGACGGTGACTTTTAGCAGCTGTATCGCCCATCGACCGTGACCATCCTGTTTTTAAGCGCGTACGTGGCCACATTGGAGCTGTGATTCTGACAGCATATGGGCGTGGATGCTGCAGTCAGTTATACTTCACCCTTCAGACAGGGCCGCGTGATGAGCAGCGGGGAGGGAGGGAGGAGGCGCAGACACAAAGCGATGCCTAACTAAACAAGGTATGCTTTCACAGCTTGAACCATGCACCTTCCTCCATCTGACACACAAGTGCACCAAAGCTGTCAGATGTGCACACAATGCACATCTCCCCGCTCCTCTATCACATATACACTTCCATGCACACGTGCAACCACACCAGCGACTCCTGTTTATTGAGTCTGATGTTAAATTATCCTCCAGCGGGCGGTGCAGAGGTTCACAAGTGTTGAAACAGACTGTGCCTCGTGTGAAAGATATCCAAACATACGTCCAAGTTGCCCCTGGAGACGCTCTTGTAAGAGCTTGACCAGGCCACATCACAGGCCTTTTACTAAATCGATTTTAGCTCCCTCTTGTCCAAGAACTACAACAATCCTTCTGTGATCTGCCAGAGTGTGCAATGTGAAAAAAGCACTGGCCCACTGAAGTCCTCTGTGAAACTTAGTGGATTTACATATTTGTACTGAAATCCAAGAGGTACCTGTGGTGCAGGTTGGTTCCCCAAATACTGAAAGATTTTCGTTCTGTGTATTTAACATTGCTGGATTCTGTAAATACACTTAGTCACCTTTGACATCTGTGGAAATACATGATTGATGAGTTGGATTTCAGCAGGAAACGCATACCTCTTTCAGTAGGCAGGAGGAAGGACGTCCGAACATGAAGTGGAGTGCGCAGATTCACAGCTCCCACTTGTGGTGAGAGAAAAAACTACATCCTTGCTAAAACAACGTCCTAGGATTAACTGAAGAGTTGCAGTACAAACTGTTGTTCCTCTGCACAACAAAGGACAGTGATCTAACAGAATCACACTTTCTGTAAATCAGGACAAGAAAATTCATGAGGGAGCCCATTTTGGGAAATAAACCTCAAAACGTTTCACGATGTGGCCCTTTTCAGTCGGCAGGGGCTCATTGTCCAACAGCATAAACAAATATGACGTAACTGGACGGGCGTAGAGCATGAAAGTAACTGGTTGTCTATGAATAATGAGTGGTCAAAGTCTCGGTTGGTTTGCCATTAATTCAACGCAGATGTGGGAGAGAGAGCAGCAGAGCACACGGGTGGCGTAATCTGGGTCAACCTCACAGGAGGAGAAAAGCAAATGCAAACACAGGGGTCCCCGCCGAGCATTGTGTGACCTTGTTCTGTTGAGTCATGGTTCTACGCTGTGGCAGCTCCCAGTGGAGAGCAACGAAAATATTCAACAAGGTCATGTTGAGGTCAAACAGTGACACTATATTTAGAAATTTCATGTGAACAAAAATTGTATGTTTTTCAAGGTCACACATTTCAGTCGTGACTAAAAAGTTGCCATGTCTCGATGGATCGGACCTGAATGAAGCGAGAACGTTTGCAAGCCAGGGGAACTAGTGGCGACCACGCTTGGAGATCAAAGAAGAAAGATTGCGCAGCCTGAAAAGCAATTATTGTAACCTTGAGTTATGCATTCAACTTTTTAGATTCTAGTTTCTATTGTCTCTCAACTCCAATTCAGTTCTGGCATCTCAAGTTTAAACTGGAACTGAAACTATGACCATCAAACAGAAGAGGAAGTCCTGGCTTGGATGATGGCTGCACCGGAAACCTCCAAACATTGACTGTACTGCCCCCAGATGCTAATCGATGTCAGAAGTTCGCCGGTGGGGGTCCGAGATTGATTCACATTACACACGTTTGCATCTATAATACTGACATCTAATAATACTATACCTCCTTAATCGTTGAACATGACAAAGGTTAAGAATACAACAGTGGTGGCTCATAAAAAGTACTTTTTACAAGTTCCTGCAAAACACTGATAGAATATTTCTCAAAAAATAAAACATATCATATCATATCAGGATAGTGTCTTGACTGTTTTCACTGCAAAATTTTCTACTGTCGCACTTGATGCAGACTAAAAACGTTTGCAAGTTCCAGCTCCTGAGAGAAGGAACGGTGACCTCTAGCTCGCATACATATACTCAAATGAGTTCAGGAACTCAGAAACGTCAAAATTGTACTTTTATCTGTTGCTTAGAATTAAACATAACCAATTTTCATATAAACTGGGTTTTTAAAACCACAAGAAACAATGTTAAAAAGGATGGAAAGCAGAAGGGTTAATAAAATGTTTGGAAATATCTATACCTTTGTAGCAGAATTATTCAATTTTGGAATCAATACCATCTAGACATATGCCCCCTCTAATATCTTGCACACTATAGGACATTTGTGAACCATCTGGGTACTCTAAGATACTCTTAATGCCAATGTTCTAGTACTTTAACCAAAAACAAATGAGCCATATCTTGACAAAGACGTATTGTGGTTGTTTGAGTTGGTCCCCAGTTTAAGAGTTTGGGTTCACCATGGATATGAACAGGCGACCTCATCAGGAAAACAAGAAATCTTAAAGAATTAGAGATGATTAAAGATATTGGAGAAATCACAACTGAATCTGTGAGAGAGTGTGGGCAGAACACACATATGCGGGAAAACGTCATACAGCAGACATTTTTTAGTCTCCCTCGCGACATTCTTCCCACACATTTTCACATATCCTCCTCCCCGCATTGGTAGGGGGATACACGGAGTTACCTTCCCAGCGTAAAGGGGTACGTTGCGGTGGGGAAAAACGGTCACATGACTAACCAATGTTTGTTTGCACTACCCAGGCCCGTTTTAGGGTTTTCTAATAGTCTGATAACCGGAGTGTTTCTCATCACCATTAGTTATGCGTTTAATGTCATGTACATGTACAAGAACATTAATTATGGAAGTAATAATTATCGTTTGTCATGGTCAAAGAGAGAAAAATTATCTGTGGGGTTTTTTGGTTGATGATTTTTGATTGATTAATTGCATTTATGAGTTGCTGAAGAACTTAGTGATGTTTAAAACATCTGTACATTGGAAAATAGTTTTTGCATGGGTTTTTCTTTGAATCATTATTTGTCACCAGATGTAAATATTTTTATTCACTGCCTTTAGGAACTGCAACACCTTTAATGACATTTTTCCAGGCTGCACCATGTCTTTTGGAGCTTTCAGATGAGCCCTGAAACAGAATGTTTTTACATTGTTATTGAGAAACCAAGATCAAACTCACAGGTGTTCTGTTTTTTTATTATTATTTGGGAGTTGACGCTAAACATTTGCTATCCTGATGAATGCTTTCAATGTGTGACACCTGCCGTACACATGTAGGTGTGGTCAATGAAACTGGAGGGTGGGGAGCCTGAGAGTGAACAGATGGAACTAAAATGATTTTTAACCATGTGTGAGCAACTTTGCGACCATTGCTGATGTTTCTCCATTAAACAGCCATTCAGAAACAACCTGGCCTCCTCAACAAGATAATGAAAAACAGCTTCAGAACAAAAGGTGTTTTTCACACCAATTTGTACAACTGAGTCTCTACAACGCTCCATTGCAGAGATGGACCCATTTTGACTTCTGACACTTGCTGACAATTCTGATGCAAATGTGCTAAAGACAACCAGCATCTGTTCCCATATCTGTATCAGTGCTGAACACACTGGACTTGATCCTGAGTCTCAAGGAGCCCCCAGTGCTGACATACAATATTCAGACAAGCGCATTTGGGCTTTTTCTCCAGAACGCAAGGTCTTAGGGACTCAGCACTGGGCTCATTCCACTCGGGCTATCCAAAAAATGGTATATAGAATTTGGACCCATGTTTCTGTGACCTTCTGTTCTCTGAACCCTCTAAATCAGGGTTCCTGATAATCTCATTTAGACATTAGGATTCGCCATCGGACCGATATATTGATCTCACAAGGCTCCATCTTGTTCTGTGCGCTCCAATAATGACCACCAATGTCTCCACCTCAATACTATCATCTTTATCATCTTTTCATACACAAGAAATGTCATGTATTAATGCTCTCTGTCACTTCCAATCACAATGAGGCTTCAGCATCCAGCTGGAGGAATCGGGGATGGTGAGCTAAAACATCGACCATTTCATCTGCCCAGAAAGAATTAGCATTTCCTTATTTTATTTTTTCCATTTGCTCTCATTTCTGTCTTTTCTGGCAAATGTTCATGGGTCACTATTCACGGGGTCAGTAAAAGGAGCCTTAAATGTTTCCATTGGCATGGACTTGCATGTCAACAGGAGTTTGGCAGGAGAAGGAGACTCTACACAATTCAGGCCCAACCTACGAATTTATACATACCCCAGGCCCCTCAGTGCACCTGACCTGCAGGAGTTGAAGCCGGCAGAGCAGAAGGACCTCTTGGTTTAACTACTCTTTCTTTCTCTTTTTGACATTCAGCCATCACTCCCGCTCCCTGTGGGGAGCAGAGAGGTCACAGCAAAGCCTTTACTCTGGCTCAGGTTTTGCAACACGCAGCTCTGGCCTCCAGAAGACCTCTTATTCTCTCTGGCACACGTAGAGGGGCTCTATCATCTCTCTCTCCCCTTCATACCTTTCCATGCTCTCTCTTCCTCATACTTCCCTGTCAGATCTGTCTTCACGAGAGCTTGTAAAATTACCTGGCAAGCACAGCTCAAAAGCATTGGATGGGACCAATGTCCCCAGTGTCCCACAAACCTTTACAAACTTTTTAGTTTCATTAAAATGAAAGGCTGACTGAAAAGAGGTCCATGTTTATGTGCCAAAGGGTCAATTATTACAGATTTTGTTTGAAAAGTAACAAGGTGATTCAATATAAATTTATCCAATTCCAAACTTTTCTGAACAATGGGTATTGAAATTTAATTTACAAAGCATATTGAAGCTATTGCGGCTCGGTGGGTGTGCATTTTTGTTTCCTATTCTTGGACAACACTGCCGCTTCGCCATGGGTACTTACAAAAGATTTGATGTTGCGTGCTGCACAGTAATGATATGTGAGGATACAAAATTTATGGTTTAGTGGCTGAGAATAAAGGAAAACCGTCAAATATTGACAATTTTAAACTGGTACACTTTGTGTCAAGTAAATGTTTGTTGACTTATATTACGCCCCAAAAAATGCTTTCAGCCAAAATGAGAACAGCTCATCCTTGAATTGTTCCTTGTTATTCACTCCTCCAAACACAGCACACATGCGCAAAGATGCCTTTCCATATAGTTTGATCAATAAAAAGATACATCACCTAATAAAAAGTGACACGCTCCAGTAATTGCTTGCATTGCAACAAAGACGCACTTTTTTTGTTGGGGGAGAATCTGATCTTGAGTTGGATTTATTACTTCACATGCTCTTTGGTGTTTGAGGATGTAATTATTTTGGGGTTAGCTTTGTTCATATTGTAAAATATTCTAAGATATATCAGAGGAAACAGGGAGCAATGTAAATCAAAACATACACATTTCGTCCAACTTAAAAAACACTGTCATGACAAGTAGTAATGTCTAAACGTATATTGTTTGGTCCTCTGATCCACACCCCATGTAGAGCAAGAGTGGAACAGATATTAAACTATGGTGGATTTCTGTTCAACCCTCATTCTTGTCAAAATCTCATATGTTGAGCTGCCAAAGGTAATACCCTGCAAGTTTCTGAAATTCCATTGTTCATGAGGTAGAGGGCAGTGTTGTATAAAATCTTCAGACATTAGGAGGTCTTTTTCAGCTGGTGCTAGAGCTCTCACAAAGTTCAGAACCTTTTTGACTCAATCTACACAGTGGGAATGAACCTTCAGAACATACATTTGCAATTTAATTGTATGCATGTAAAAGTGACCTCTCCTCAATATAAGCTGCATCAATGAACAATAAGGGATATAAAGGACAGTCAAGCTTAAACCTGAATAAGAGATAAAATGCAACTCCTAAAAGGACAATTTATTTGACAAAATGCCACCTGATAAGAAAAAATGGATTGAAGTCAGATCACTGGAATGTTGATGTCAAAACCATTAGGGGATGTCGACTAAATCATGAAGTGCCAGTAAATCTGAGCAAGTCTGGTATTAACGCATTAGTCTTACATCATGCTCTTCTCTGAAACATTCCCAAGGTGGCTTTTCTCCTGCTAAACCAAAGTCACAGGAGGGAGTGTCCACAATCTTAAGCTATAAAACACTTCACTGACAAAGGACAAGAAAATATATCATTGAATTTAATCTATTTTCAATTACGCAGGCCATCCCTCTAAATCCCTCATTTTTCTAAAAAGGTGAAAACAATTACATTTTACAACCATCATTTCATTGTTAGAACATTTGAGTATCAGATTTATCTATCAATTTGAACTCTGGCCCACACATTAATGATACTTGCATTAAAACCTAACATCATTCAGGCCTTGTCATTGTAATGGCATAAAAAGTAACATTGTGAGAAAAAATTGCTTTTGATTCAGATGGATGTAAGAGGGCTAAATAATCAGTAGCGATGTGAACATTAAAGCAGTGGCAATGATCACTGCTAATGTCAATGAGCTACGCACTCAGGATCATATTGTCTTTGTCCTTATTTGGCAGTTGTCTCTCATTTCGTGGTTACAAAAGATCTCTTGAGAAGCCCCCCGAGGGAGCCAAGCCATAGATTAGATACACAAGAGCCACCCAGGCTTCATCATCACATTATACAACACTCAACAAGATACGTCTGGTTCTGCTCAATGCAAAGTGAAAGTGATGGGGACCATGTTCCCCCACCAGAATTGCTCAGGGGAGATTGGTGGTAAGGAGGGAGGGTGGGTGGGAGAGCAGTCATGGGAAGAAGAACATGGAAAAATCTTTTTGAACTGAAGTGTGTCCATCCAAAGAGGTGACAAGCAAAATGCACAGGTTTTTGGAGGACAGGATGATGGTTTTGGAAAAGACTAACAGGAATCACACTGAAACATATACCATAAAACCCCAGTGGACAATCTGAATTAGAAAATGTACTTTGTTGGGTTTGAGAAAACATAATATTGTGTAGTGAATGAGTATAACTGACCGAAAACATGGTCAAATTTCCTCACAACCTGAGATGTATAAAATGGGAGGCTCTTCATGATTGAAGAGCTGTGTTTGATGAAGAATAATTCCTCACACAGGAACTTTCATTCCGGTCCCACATCACCTAGAGCCCTCAGCTCCAATGCGAGGCAACCTTTGACAATTTCCAACCAGCTTTATATCATTACAATACAACTCTGCATGTTTCCAAAATCCAGAGTTCCTCTTTGTCTGTCTGGAGTCACGAGTAGCTCCTCACTGCTTCTAAATCAGAACAGCTGTCTCTGCAGCCGAAGCCACTGGGCTGGGATGGAGAGGGGAAAAAACAGTCCGACAGCTACAGTCGCATTTGGCTTTCCTTTGAACAAAAGGCGACGTCACGGGACTCGTTAGCCCGTTCTATCTCATCTGGGAGCACAGGAGCACAAAAATATTTGCATTTTTCTACCATGGAGCAAACTTTACCCAAAAAGTTGATCTTTCAGCAGTGAAATAATAGTGGAAAAGCACACAATGATATTTCACACAATGGTGAGTTTCTGACATGGCAGCAGTTTGAGTAACACCCTTTCCTGTCTTATCATGGACCCCCCCGCCTCACACACACACACACACAAACACACACACCACCACCACCACCATCACTGCCGCCACCTTCCAGTCATGCATAGGCCAAGACTATAAAGTAATAGTTGTCCCAGGTTGTTGTGGATACATCTGAGCAGCCTGGATGGAGCTCAATGCCAGAGAGCACCTTTGGGGTGAACTGAAGTGCTGAGTGAGCCAGGCCTTTACAGCCAGTGCCTGATGTGCTTTAAGTTTGGAGCAAATCCCTGCAGCCAGATTTTTGCATGTTGAGGAATGCACAGTGTGTCCAGACCTTACGTTTGTTTGTCCATCATCTGTACCTCAAGGATGCACTATTGTGTAGCGCCTGAAGAAATACACTTTCCTTTCCACACTCACACAAACACACGGCTGACTCTGACACAGTCGACCCCACAACACCACACCCTCATATTATTCTCACTTCCACCCTGTCACATTAACAGTGTTGTGGGGAGAGGGAGCAGCGGCGGCAGCGGTGCGGACCATGTTGGAGATCTTGATTGAAGGGCTTCCGAGAATTCTCTGGCTTTGTTGCGCAGAAGCCAGAGGTAATGGCTTTAGCAGGGGCAGGTACACAAAGCTCCAGTGGCCACAAACCGGAGCTGGACAAAACTTTACTGTTGACATCTGGAATATCTTTCCTTCCCTCCGTTTTTATTTTCTTTCTCCTCTTCTTCCCTTTTTTCTTTCACATCTTGAGGACTGACTCACTTGGTATAGTATCAATCATCGTAAAACCTTCACCCAGATAAATATAGACATTTGTTTTCTTGTGCCAGAGCAGGCACTGCATATTTTGCCATACATGATATCATGCCCTCCACTGCTGCTGGCTGGATGATTCTGAACCCCTCTAAGGTTTCACTGATACATGAACGCACATGGTAATTATCATAATGGAGGCTGTCACTGGCAATTCATCTCAGATCACAGATGCTTTGTTTCTTATCTCACCCTCGACTGCTGTGGCTTTGACCGGAAGGGCTGTAACGCTGACATTACTGTGACTGAAACCTCAGAGCTTAGTTCTTATGTACTTGTTATGCAGCATTACCATTCTATTTGCACACTTGGCTGAATTACAGGAGCAATCAGTGCATCAAAATATAATATAAGCTGCATGCGTTATATTTCGTCACATGTTACTAATTGAAATAGACGTAAGTAAAGGAATATAAAATCATGTGCACAAACGACATGTTGATGTAGCAGTAGTCCATTACAACTGCTGTAATTGACATTATTCAGTCAGGGCGCCATATAGCCTGAAGTGCATGTGTGTGTTGCTGTACCCATAATGCCACACTCACATAACTTGTAAGATGATACAGATATCAATACCTCTCACTCGTTGTGGAATTGCACACAATTTCCATACATCAAGATGTTTTCTAACTAAAATGGGGGGGGATATGTGGTGCAAAGACAACAGTGTAAAGATACAAAAGATTTTATGTTTCCTTTTACACTTTAAATCAGTACAATGCTTATTTAGTACCAGGACTTAAAAAATGTATCTTGTACTGTATGCACTTCATGACATGCCCAAGGTTTATTTTCCTCCGAGGACAATAAAGAGGGCAGTGTTATATGAGATCTTCCCACTTAAGGAGATAATGTCAGCTTGTTCTAAAGCTCTCGCACAGTTCAGAACCTTTTTAACTCGATGTACACTGTGGGAATGAACCATCAGACACACAAATTTGCAATTAAAATGGGGGTGTAAGTAAATTATCTTCGATATAAGCTGCAAAAATGCACAAAAGCACATGATGAAAAAAAATGCAGAGAAAGTTGTATCTCTCTTTTCCGCTTCCAATCAGTACTACTTATTTTACAAAAGACCAGGACTGGAAAAAGTGTGTGTTGTACTGTATGCAGTTCACCACATGCCCAAGGTTAATTTCCCACTGGGGACAATAAAGCATATGTTATGCCATCGTGGTCATCTTCCTCGCGTGTGAGCAGCTTCATTCCTCGGCACAGCGGTTTGGGAGGTTGTGCCCCAGCGCCCTGGGAGCGTAAACCCCAAAGAGTTTGTGTGCGATCGAGGAAATGTTTTGGCCTCGGTGAGCTCGCTCCCTTCTGAGGTGTTTGTTTGCCAAGGTTGAGCCTGACTTCCCTCCAGGGAGAGCGCTGAGCGGGCCTCTTCAAAGAGTCCCAGCTCCCAAAGCAGGAAGTCCAGCCCTGCGCTGGTTGGAAACAAGACGGAGCAGACAGGAAGGAAGGAAGGTAATCCATGAAGACGTAATAGCGCTACTGTCCGTGCAGTTTCGCGTATCCAATCAGTCCCTCCTGACACCCACAAAAACAGGGCTGCTGGACCCCACAATGTCAGTTGATTTATCCTGCGTTCCATGCTGTCAAATAGCCAAAGTGATCACAAGCAGCTTAAAGTCGGTGATTCTGGTTTCCTGTATTGCAGATGTGTGTGTATGTGTGTCTATGTGTGCACATGCGAAACCTCTATAAAGGTCAAGGCAGACAGGAGCTTTGCCTCAACAGAATCTTACACTGAGAAATTTTGTGCGCACAATCAACTATGATGGATGAGAGGTTATTTTTTGGAGGCAGATTGATTCCCGCTTTGCTACTGGCAAAAGTGCACGACCATATCAGTTGTACAACATTGGAAGCAATTTTCGACATGGCAGCAGTGCTGCATCCTGCTGCTAAGCTGTTTCACACAACACCTACTTCTCAGAGACCGATGACAAGCATTTTATGTGCTCCACGAAGAACTTGGATTTAAGATAAGTGCCTCTGTTAATAGCGCCATTAAATGCACGGATCTGGAAATTAGGTAAGCAGCTAATCCTGTCAGTCAAATAAATTGTTAACTATTTATTTGGCAAAAGAAAATTCACAAGCCAATGAGTGGACTGTTGGGGTTAATTTCAGCTGTTCCAACTGGAAGCCACTAGAGAGCAGTCTTCAATTGATTTTCCATGAGTGAGGCATGAACTCATCCTGCGAGTGAGAGCTGTTGGAAAAATCCAATGTGGCTGCCAAGGAAATCAGTAGCCTGGTCCTGCTCATACACATAAATACAGAGTGTGGTAACATTGTGGCAACAGGGAAATTAGTTTTTGTGGTTGTTGTGTCACTGAAGTAAAGATTAGATGTTTTCATTGTTTTAATGTGATCCAACATGGAAGCTGAGGACCTATAATCGAACACAAGGTACCACGTCTGGGGTCAGTTAATTTGAAGGCAAGAAATTATAGTAGTTGCAGTGTTGTACAAAATGAGAAATGTACTCTTAAACACAGAGACATCTTGGTTTTCTGTCAGACTGAGTTCACCTCATGTCAACTATTTTGTGCAATTTATTTTTATTAGCTAAAAGTTTATAACAAAAGACACCTCACTGATTGGAAGGATGTCTTCAACGATCCTTATTACTGTTGCCCATGCTGAGCACTTAGAGGCAATTTAGGTGACTGTCTCACCTGTTTGTATCCATTAATGAATTGTGGAGCATCAAGAATGTATCTTTCCAGTGAATTGCCTTTCCTGAGCTTTGTTTTAAAGACTATTTGTTTCTGTTTATTATTTATTATAGTGTTTAATTTAGTGCACATCTTTATTGGTTGAATCTCTCTGCTCTCAAAGGCAAAATGTGGTTTATTCAGTTACAGATCTGCTGCTTTTAGTTATAAAATAAACAATAACAACTCTGACTGCCATTTTACCTTATTTGGCTGCCACATCTGCTAGTTTCCTATAAACTGCTCTCTCACACATTTAATGTGTAACTTAATCTTACAATGTGGAATTTTTTGTTTCTTCCATCTTGCAGATGGCAGACGGTCAGTTTTATAACAAAAATATTCTTCTTAAAGTTTGCCGAAAGCACAGAACTGACAAAGCACCACTCGGGTTTATTAGTGTTGCGTTTTAAAAAGGCAACATGTCAGTTATGTTTTCAGAGCTGCCATCACTGACCAAACTTTTAATGCACAGTCTTTGTCTACATGGACTTCATAACACAATCTGACTACAGTTCCTCAACTGACCAGGTGCCCTCCGTTGACTCAAATCCCAGCCTGGATGCCTCAGACAGATATGTTGTAGTATAAACTGGCTTAAACCTGCTGGATATTCCCTGAAAATCAGAGTGGACACTGTGGAAAACTGGTAAACAACTTCACAATACGAGATGATGAGAGGCCAAAGCCTTCGGGAGCTATAATATTCCCCCACAATAGCGAGGAACAGTTGCCAACACCTGATTCCAATCATATGTGATCACATGTGATTATTAGCACCTGTGGGTGCTCCCCCTTCTCCCCGTTTTCTCCCAACACACACACACACACACACACACACACACACACACACACAGTAATGCTTGCAGCCACAGTGTTTTCAGCAACAATCAGCAGATAGTTTGCAGATTATTTTTGTATAAGAACATTACTGGAGTAAAATTCAGCTCGTGATGCATCAGACGTTCCAAAAAAAGGGGGTCGACATGCTTTAATATCAAAATGCTGAGAGCTTTTCTTCTGGAGTGGGGTGTGAATAAACCACAGTTACCCTTTGTTCACAAAATGTCATCCGTTTATGGCAGTTTTTAATTTATTTCTTCATTTATTTTTTTATAGTTTTAGTATTAAACTGAGATGTGAGAAATGCAACAGTGAAAATCTGTGTCTGTGTATCTACTGATTGAGAGGACTTTTGGTTTACTTTTGGTTTGGTCATACCTGAGTAACAAAAGTAAGCAATTAAAGCCATTCTGATAAATAATGTACACCAGCGATGATCGGAGCTTCCTTGTTTTGTTTCTAAAGCTTCAAAAAAGTGCCAAACTGTAAACTTGTATCTGGTGCATCTTAAAATCATTTGCAGAGTATGAGGTCTGTTGCTATCTTGATGAAATGCGAAGATGATCTGAGTAAAGAAAAGTGTCCATGTGTCTGGCTCACATGTTGCCATGTCTGTTTTATGTGGCGATGATAAACTGAGTGTTCACAGGAGACTCTTTCTTTGTTTGAGGTAGAGCTGAACCAGGGTCAGCAGTGTTTGCCCAACAAGCTGGAAACCGCACGTCATTATCACATTCACCTGTCTTATTTTTCATATTGAATCCAAAACACCATTCCACTTGAATCTTGAGAAGCTTTCAAACAGACAAGCTGGCAGCATCCTTCTGTTTTGGCGAGATGAGCAGAGCAGCCATCAATCAAGGCACCCACACAGCTGATGACTTTAGGTAAAACTGTTGGAAAACGTGGGAGGAAAAACACACGATTCATCTTGCTTGCAGCTCTCTGCGTCTGATGCTGTTTATAGCAGAGGTTGCACTACACTTTTTCATTGTCTGTCATTTTGACTGACAGGGTAATGAAAATCCTGTCACCCGTCACTTTAATTTTCAAAATGAGTGTGCCATCACACATTAAGCAGATGAATACACAACTTTTCCTCCACAGTGACAAAAAACACTGACCGTGGCCCCAATAGCTCCTCCCTCCTGACCTCCTTGCTCCCACTCGAGGGCTGATTACTCGTTTGTCCTTAATCTTCCATTGCATCAGTCCCTCCTTTTTCACCTATTTTATCAACACCATCATTGTTATCGGGCTTTTTGAAGAAACTTCGGATACTCCGCGGCCGTGGCATTTTATAGCTAATTAATATGCTCACTCGCCACCAAGTGGTCGCGGGTGTGGATTGCAACCTGCCAAAATCTGATTTTTCCATCACTGTTTTAAAATACCTGTCACTGATGGAAAATATTAGATTAACACCACCCTGCTTTATAGTATACAAACTACACTATTGCATGAAAGTCACTAAAAGTTGTTTAGCGCTGACATTTTTGACTCACTTAAAGGGCAGGGATGATGTCACCAGCAGGTTTGAGCGTTCTTTGAAGAGCCAATGGGTTTCTTGTAATTTCATCCTTGTGCGCTCTGCACTTCAGAAAGCTTTTTGACATGTAAATCAAAAACAAAACAAAACAAAGCAAAAAAACAAGTATGGAGTTGTTTTACGCAAGTGACATTTTACTTTTCTCCTGCAACCAGAAAGGATCACTATGGTGCAGGGTCGGTCACAAGGTAGCCATCCCCAATACCATCCCTGCATTTATTGTTTCTTTGGACATATAATGGACTATGATTTATTGAAAGCTACAATGTCTTGTTATTTTTTTATCATTTCTGAGGACAAATTAAGTGTAGGGGTTATATCTACATGTTTGGTAATGTAAAACCCCAAATCAAATTGATCCATTGACATAGACCTAGAATGAGTGATTTATTTGAATTATTTACGAAACATATGATGGGTCACAGATTGGGTGTCACCATGTTACACTGCCATCTACATGGTTGCCAAACAAGGACAAAATAGAGAATAACGAAATACATTTTCCATTTGACTGAAAGACCGGCAGACTAAACAGAAGATGAAACAGATGCAGTTAGTCGCAACTGGTACATGTGCTATCTAAAACAGGGGTCACCAACACGGTGCCCGTGGGCACCAGGTAGCCCCCAAGGACCACATGATTAGATCCTGGGCCTGTTCTAAAAATAGCACAACTCAGCAAAGAGCTGCATCTAAAATTTTGATTTTATTCTTTTTTAGTCACGCTTGCATATATGAAAATTTGAAAATGACAATATCTTTACAAAATAACATTAAAATGTGTTTTTTATCCATTTAGTTTAGATACGTTTAGGAGAACTCTGACCTATTCTAGTTCAAAGGTCTTGGCAATTTGTTTTATTTCAGAGTGTATCAGTAGTCCTGAGTCAGTACTTATGAAGCAGTTCTCGTTTTAAAAAGGTTGGCGATCCCTGATCTAAAGTAATGGTGTCATGTGAATGGACATTTGATGCAGTCATGGAGGACATCCTCCCCACACCTCTACCCTTACAGGCGCAACCCTGTGGTACTACTCACTTACTGCAGTGACTCACTAGCATCTCTGGAAGCACTAATATTAATGGACAGAACAGTCTAGCATATTGGCAGTATCACAAATAGTACCTTTACGCCTAAAAAGAATCTCAGATTTTGTTGTCCTAGTGAGCCAGTATGATGTGAATAATGTTTACTGTGCAGAGGTACCAAACCAGCTCCAGTGCAGCCCCTCTTATTAACTGACTCTGGCAACAAATATGAAAATTCAACTCCATTACATGTGACCACATGCTGTCAGTCATGATTTCCTGCTACTCATGTGCAACTGGTAATAGCGAGCAAAGCATGAAAAAGAGGACTACTCTTTTTAGTGCGTGCATTTATTTTCATAGTGATTCTTTTATTCCTCTTCCTGCCTGTCTTTCACTTCACTTTCACTGCATCCTTTATTTATAGAGCCTGTTTAATTCTTTGTTTTCACTCATCCATCATCTCTTTTCCCACCTCATCTCGTTTAGCTTCTCCTAGGACAGTAGCAGGGATAAGTGGGTTCCCACAGTCCAGTAAGAGCCAGGTGAACCCAGGGTCATGGCAGGTCACGCTGTCACACAAGAGACTGATGGAGGGTCTTAATCCTCACAGTGTCACCAAGATGGGTCAAATGAAAACACACACCCCTAAACACACACCCGTGTTCACACACTCAATCTTTTTTGCATGCAGATAATGAAAACAGCCACATTTTAAAAATGTTTGTGCATACACACAACTTATTTAAATCCATTACAATTCATTCTTTATCTCTATCTCACACACACAAATGACTACACTCTAACACACACACGTGCATACACACACAACACTCACAAGCAGCTAGACTGACAGAAACAGGTTGTCGGCAGGGTGAGTGGAGATGTGACTCACATCCAGCTCATTAATCTGCTATCTGTGGTGTATGACTGAGAGTTCACATTCCCGCCTCAAACAGCAGGTTTTCCTCCTAAGCTTACACAGGCATGCACGCGCACGCGCGCACACACACACATACACACACACACACAATCATTACTTTTGAGTTTTGATTTAACCATGAGACAACATTGGGCAGGACAGCAGCACCACCTAGATACAGACCCTACGATTCTTAATTTTTTCTTCACTCAACTTCTACTCATTTTCAGTTTGGAATTTTGGAATGGAATTATCAGCAACAATTTCCTTAAATGTCCAAAACCTGTGATGAACTTTCACTGACATCAACAGTAAAGCACATAAACTTCATTTGCCATGTGAAACACATGCAAACGCACACACACACGTGCTCTGATGGCATGTATATACTCAACACACACAGAAAGGCTCTAATTTATCCTGACACACAGATGGCCCCAGCTCGGACCACAAATGTAGTGTAACCTTTGCTCCCTGCGGTGCAGCCGGGGCTCCGACTGCCAGTAAAAGCGAGGGATGCTTCATGGCTCAACAATTCGCTTGGTAAATGGAAAGGGTTTGGTGTGTGTATGACCTCAAACACTCTCCTCTCCTTCTCTTCCTCTCTCCATTCCATTTTGTCCACTCTTTGGTTTGCTAGATTTAGATTTTTCTTTCCTTTTCTTGGAACCAGTTTTTGTGCAGTATTTCTGTGAAAGCTCAATTTTTTTTCATTGTAACACTTAAGATATTTTTAGATCTCTTTCAATACTATATGTATATTTCATAATTGAATGAAAGGTTTAAATCATCAGACATCTGGATCTTAGGTTATCTGAAGCCATGTTGATTTATGCACTTTCATACTATGGCATTCAGAAAGGATGATTGAAACATCCTAATTTGGAAGGAGAAAAAAAATCTGAAACAGAAAGATGGGAACGCTTTTGCCAAACAGGTTTTGACGAAGTGAACTTAAGAACCAAAGAGCTTGGGACCAAAGGTTTAAAATAGACAAAGGAGAATAAGCTATTGTTTTAGTGAGAAGATGGTTGCTTTCTTTATCTTGAGGCATTTCTAAAAATGCTAACTCGTTTGCTGTTTGGTTTTTTATGTTTTTGTGAAACATCACAAGGCAAAGCTTAAGTATTGTTCCAATCAAAGTTGACATCAATTCCTGGATTCCTAGATATGGATTTGCTCCTCCTGTATTATTGATGATGTGTGTGAACCTGCAACACCAAATATCCCAGAATGCATTTTGCATCAGTCATCCACAGTTGCAGAGGAGAAAACCCAGATAGAAATGTCAGATATGTTTTTTTGTTGGGTTTTTTTAGGGGAGAATGTTGTTTTGAAATTCATATTTGCCTTGAGTTCTGACTTGAAATTTTAATGTGACGTTATTTTGGGAATCTGTGTGCATGGTCAGTGCTGATGTGTCACAAAGGCAACAAGCTAAACTTACACTGTATTCTTACAGTAGGTGAGGAGCCATGCATCACATTCAGCAACGCTTCGAGTACAGCAGCCATGTGAAGGTCCCCACTGTCCCACTTCCTACCAAGCTCTCACTTGTTTTGAGTTTCCTTTGTCCTGGGAGTAGGTGAGGACCTCCGAACAGTAGCGCCAGTGACTGATTTTCCAGAAAAAGCACCTTACTGCAGACGGGATCACTTCTTATTTTGTCGTTGTGAACTGTTTGAAGTCACTGCTGTGACCCTTTTATCAGCTCCCATTCGTTCATGGAAATGAGCCTGATTCGCTTTTCCTTCTATTTTGCAACATTTCAAAGTTACACTGATTTTAGCAGTCTTAGTCAGTTGGTTTCTTTGTTTTGGAGAGGAGGAGACTGCCATGAAAAGAACCACCTAAATGATGTGTCAGGGCAGCTTAACATTTGGTAATATTCCCCATCATACCATCTCTCCTCTCCCTCTAGCAGCTGATGTTAAAATTTTATCACCCAGAATGACCGTGTGTTATTCTGACCTCATCACTACTACACACGTCTGTTATTGTTATTGTGCACTTCATAGCAGAAAATGAGATATGTTGGGTCTACAGTGGTCACACTGCAAAGACCCTTTCCCTGAGCTTCATTCGTTTCCTGCTCTGGCTGTCTCGCCATGAAATAATCACCAGCAAAAGGCACAAGAGAAACTCTGGCATTATTTTTTATGATCTCCATTTTTCCAATCCCCTCTTGTCAATCTCTCGATCTTTCTGCCTCCTCTCTTGTCTTGGTTTTATGCGCCTCCCCTCATGTCTAAAGGGTCAGGAGCGAAAGTGAGGACACTTGAGGAAGGCGAACCTCAGCTCACAAATATGAACAGTATGAAGAAAAACTGCATTTCTGTAAAGTGTGGTTCAGTGAGTTTATTGGGTAACGGATATGTTGAAACTGAATCCCAACTTCACTTTGACCAAAAAGGTTTTAATGGTATTAGAGACATTACTTCATGAGGAAGTGGCTTTTATCATGAATAGTTTGCAAAGATTAAAAATCGGCCATCAGAAATTTGAATAATGGCGTCCTTGGAGATCCAGATGTGGATAGTCGACACAATCATTGACAACTGCAATCACTATTGCCGCTTTTATCTCGAGCACTGCACACACACACACACACAAACACACACACACTGCGTTGTTTCCAAGGAGAAAAAAGGAGCTTGTATTTCTGAAATATGGCACTGAAATTCCATATTGTGTTTCTATAAAAGCGAGACCCTCTCAAGAGGTGTGACAGGCTACATTTGCCAAGATCAAATCCAGTCCTGTCACCTCCACACCGACAAAAGTCCAGCCAGGTGGATTTGGGTGTGTAGCACCAATGTGGACAAACACACATACGGAGTCATTAAATCAAAAGAAAGACAGACTTTTTAGATTGAGAGGACAGGCGGGGATCAAGGGTAAGGAGGGAAAGGCTGAGGGTTAAAGGGTGTCAAAAAAAGGAATTAAATTGGGTGTCAGAAAGTACTAAGGAGCTGGAATAGGTCCCCAGCTCCCATGTGGGTGGGTGCTCGCTTTATATTTTACAGACAATGTCCCTTTTAAAAAGCCCCACGTCTGGAAAGCCCATTAGATGTGCATATAAAATTTCCCCTGTGATTAATAGTTGATGAGGCAGGGTTGGTTGAAGGGTACTACCAACATGTGGCCGGCAGGGCTCCTCCTCTGCAGTCTCACATTACACTCCATAAACTTGCCACTCTTTCCCACCTATACGTTTAAAAAAGAGGAGGGCTCACTTGTCAAGAATGCCTTAGAAGAGCTGTGAAAACAGCCAGCCGAAGAGGGGAGTCATGCAGTTTGTGGACGCAGCTCTCCCACCGAGCTACAACTCAGTCCGGAAGAGAGAGAGTGTGTGAGAGTGTGTTGGGACTCGAGGCTCCGAAGGAGAGGCATACCCAGAGAGAGAGAGAGAGAGAGAGAGAGAGAGAGAGACGGAAACACACTGTCACAGGAAGGCGTCTGTCCTCACACGTTCTGGGCTGGAGAAGCCTCTGACAGAAGTGAGTATTCCAGACGTGGATGCGGTGAAACCATCATGTGCATTTAGTTTGGATATTTCTCTAGAGTGACAAAGATACTGACTTTTTTGTTTCTGTGGGGTTTCCAACTCCTCAGCAAGGACTTGTAATTCATCCAACGGTGTGAAGTGCATTTTTTGCATCACTATGGAGCAACCAGCCAGCAGCTGCATGCGGAGCTCCCATCCCAGCAGCCCCATCTGGGGTTGCATGAGGAACCCTCATTCAGGGGTCCCAGGAACAAATTTGCAGTCACCGTACCAGCAGGCCCCGTTCTCCCTGCACCAGAAGCCAGAGTTCCTGGCTTACACGGACTTCTCCAGCTCCTGCCTGGTGCCGGCGGCGCCACACGCAGCTTACCCCCGTGACGATAGACTGTACCAGGAGAGCCAGGTGGGCTATCAGAGGGCTGACTGGCAGTTCAACCCCTGCGAGGCACGGCCGAGGGCACCTGAGGCCTGCCCGCCTGTGGTCGCCCCCGCGGGAGTGGGAGGAGGTTCGGGCGGAGGAGTGGGCATGGCGCCTGAGCTGGACAGTGCAGGAGGAGAGCGACTGCCGGGGGCCGTGCCCACATGCCTGGAAGGAGAGTATTCACCTCAGAGCGTGGCATCTGCCGACTCAGACAAGAAGATCTCCAGCAAGAGGAAGAGAGACGTCACAGGTGAGTCAGGGCCTGAGAGGAAACCACCTAAAAGCACGTCTGTCAGTTAGAGTTGCTCATTTTCTATTGGTGGAAATCACTTAAATGTACCTCAGAGACAATGAAATATAGGAATTTTCCATTAAAAAAAATGTCAATTAAATAATAAAGAAAGATTTGAAGGTGAAGAAATTACTATATTGCCCAAAATACATCTGTAAAAGTCTCAAATTCTCTAGTTTCCTCCAAAAACTTGGTCTAAAAGCAGCAACCGCTGTATGAGAGGTGTGAACGCACTCACCTTAAGAAGCAGTTGCATCCTCTTATTGTTCGATGGATTTCAGAGGGCCAAAATGATTCATGACACATCTGAATGTTTCATTGCATCCGGCTGCTGTTTTATGGCCACATTCTCGGCAGAAACACTTTATTCAAAAGCATCAGGCATTATTTATTGCATCTAAAATCTTATTGTACTTTCAAAGATAATTAGTTAATAATTAGTTTCACTGGATTTGTTTTTAGGTGTTTCAAATAAAACATATAGTCCACAAAGAAATGGGCCAGTGTTTCCTTCAATATTCTTTCTCAAAAATATGAAATTAGCAGCAAGATCTTTGATTATCTTATATAGGAAGAAAAAGTTACAGCGATATCCATAACTAATTCATTCCGATAGTTTCATATGCATTACCAAGACACCAAATGAAAACTACTAAACAGCTGGAGCTGGAACACATCATTAAGTATATATACACACATATATATATATGTATATATAGATATGTATATATATATGTGTGTGTGTGTGTATATATGTATATACATATATACATATGTGTATATATGTATATATACATAAATATATATACACACATATAAACTACTTTTCCTACAGTGGGTACTAACTGTGCTAACTGTCCAGATTTGGGTGAGTGGATTTGATGTTCTTCAGTGCCAAATGTCTGATTATACAGAGCATAACTGATTATCTGGAAATTTTTGCAACTGACATAAGTCTAATTGAAGAGAGGGAGCCAGAGAGCCCCCCCCCCCCGCGCCCCCCCACCCCCATCACCTTATTGTAACCTCCCCTCACTACAGTGAAAACATGCCAGACCACGTCTGGTAAAATCACTTGCCTATGAGCCCACTTTTCTTTTTTTTTTTACATTCTTATCCATTGACATTTTCCTGTCGTTAAGCCGTAACACAATCTCCCACTGAGTGCATGCAACATGTCTGACCACTACATCAGTTCTTGGTTTCAGAAAAAGAGCCGTGCAGCCGCACGTTGCATTGACTAGCTGGTGGAGTAGCATACATTAGGAAAATGTCCCGGAGGCAGAGCAGCTATAGTCAGATATGGAAATATGGTGCACTCAGAGTGAAAACACACAAATTGCTACTTTCAATAAACTATACAAGTCCGTTACAAAATTGAATTACAACATTTAACATTTAACATTTAACATTTACACACTTTTCGGTGTTGTCACACCAAAAATCCGATTATAGCAACATTTGGGACAAATAAATAAATTCGTAAGTACACCATTAACACAATTTATTTTCTTTTGTAGATATGGGTGTGTGTGTGTGTGTGTGTGTTCGTGTGTGTGTGTGTGTGTGTGTGTGTGTGTGTTAATATATATTAATCTACATAGAAAGGCCAAATACAGAGGCTGAAACTTAACTTAACTCATTGTGAAATGACTGACTGGCATTTGTATGCACACAAATTAAACAATCAGTCAGCATGTCACTTTGTCCTGTTGTTTTTGCTGAAAAGAATCACTAATTATCAGCAGTGTTAATTCAGCGTTGATTGAGACAAACTACTTTTGTACTGTGTCACAAAAAGGCACCAAATGCTGTTTGTCTTTGGGTGCCTGCTGGGCGCAGAAGCCTTTGCCCCGCGATTTTACGGCATCTGGCTGTGCAGGATATTTATTGGGGCCTGTTTAGTGAGTGCCAGAATGCGCCCTGCCAGGTGTTCAGCCCTACTGAACCTGTTTGGAGCAACTCCGGAGCAGAGGCAACCATGCAGGCACACTGGGGATAAAGCGTCTGACACTTGAGCAACAATAAGAGGAGACTTTTTTAGTGTGCACAAACATGTGTCCTCGTCTGCCCACTCACATCTGGACCAGGTACTGGAAGTACATTTCACATCCTGTCTCAATGCTCTGGCAGGCACCGAGCAAAACTTCTCACACTGACAAATTAGGACCATTTTCTAGTGATTACATCAGCTGTGAGTTCTGCTACCAACGCAGCATTATTAACCCAAACACATTCCCTTAGACACAGGAGACATTTTGCTGACAGTTAGCTTTCATTTATATTCATGCTGGTGAATGAAGGTTTTAAATTCTAAATCTTTTTGAAGAAATATGGGTTTGATAAATTGTTCTTTTGTTAAAAGAAAAAAAAGTTTCAACGTCATTTACTGTTTGACCCTCACTGCATTCATAGAGATATCTGGGTTTTTTTTCCCACTGTATAAAGGTCTTGCTGTCATGTCGAGATGAGTTAATGTGCGTCTCTCATTGAGCGCTCCAAAGGGAGCCCTTCCCACACACACACACACACACACACACTCCGAGCGTTCAGACCTGGACACATCCGCACCTTTGTTCTTTTGTTAGAGGGTTTAACGATGTTCCGCTGCATTCCTCTGCTAACTCAGTCCCTCTGTGGCTGATTTGGTGGCCCCTGCCCCATGCCGATATATTCCCACAGACACCACGATATATTGTTCATATTTGTTCTTACATCTGCCCTGGAGCAAACTGACAAAAATACTTTCACAGGCAAACAAATGGGCAGTCAGAAGACTACAGGTGGAGGTGTGTTTTATGCGGGACCACGGTGGTCTCTTTTTAAAGTGGTGGTTTTGGTGTTTACTATACGAGGGGCCTCCCACTAAAGTGCTTTTGGAGTTGTGGTTTGTTGGTCGGAAAGGTCCTTGAGGTCTGCTTAATAGTCGACTAGAGACCAGTCACAAAAGGAGTGGGGAGGCAATTCAAATCAGATTAAGCGTAAAATGAAAACAGTCTTTTAGGCAAGTGAGTCAAAAAACTAAAGACAACATGCCTTTATTTGTATTCTTTGTTTAAAACAAATATGGTAAAAAAAAAAATACGCAAAAGTCCGTTTAACCTTGAGTTGTCAGCAGATTAAACTCATGAGTGTTATTTCTTTATTTGTTTCTCTCCAGATATCCAGGAGTCTAGTTTTAAAATGGACTCAAGCTGCAAAGCGAGGAAAGAGCGCACAGCGTTCACTAAAGAGCAGCTGAAAGAGCTGGAAGCAGAGTTCACTCACCACAACTACCTGACCAGGCTTCGCCGCTACGAGATCGCCGTCAATCTAGACCTCACAGAGAGACAGGTATGGCAGAAGGAGGGAAAAACCTAATTATCTGACAGGGTCATTTTGAAATCTGATTTCATAATTGTTTTCTGCAGATTGCGTTGTAAAATTTGGTATGATGTACCATTGTCCTAATTTTTACGTTTGTTATGAAATATGTTTCAAAATGAATGCACATTAGTCAACTTGCTTTCTTTGTGGACAAATTGCATCCAGACAGACTTTAGCCTACTAAAAATATGGAATTCTTGTGATGCAAAGGTTTATTCACATTAAATAAAAATGTGAAAACAATATAATACCCTAATGTAACAAAATCAATTAAACATCAAAATTAAGGAAAACTGGGTGCAAAAAAACTGCATTTTTTTGTAAAGTAAAGAACTGTATGGAAAAAAACTCATTGTCACAAAATAGGTTCACATTTCCAATGATGGAAAAAATACATGAAGCTAATTGATATTCCAGGATCGCTTATTTAAGGTGGATAGCAGCCACATTATAAACCTCAATAATGCATAAACATTGCATTTCAAATCACAATGAACAGATTTTTTCCTGCATGTATTTAGTTCTGCGGTTCTTGCAGAGCAAAGCACAACTGTAATGAGTGGGTGGCGGGTCCAGACTTCACATATGTAGATGCTGCTGGATAAAGCCCCAGTCTGCCTGTCAAGCCCACTGTCCCAGGTCCTTCTAATGAGGCCACAGTGCCACAGTGACCACACATACTGCCGTCTGCTTCCTAAATCTATTTCCCAGACCTTTGGAGCACACACACACACACACACACAGCTAGGTTCCATCTTCTCGCAGCTCCCACTGAAACTTGCCGACTTTTTTTCCAACTCGATGCTTTGGTGCTTTGCTGTCCGTTCAATCAACCAGGATGACCAGACGTACTCGGTGACGAGGGCGCTTCAGTATGTGGGAAGTCCCAGAGTTGCAAGGGTGGAGAAGGGGCTGGGTGGGATCTACTGAGGTCAACTCAAAGATTCCCTGACCTCAGATGCTTGACTCAAACAGCCAATGGAGTTTGGATGTTCAGACAACAAAATAGGCCTTGAGCTGCTCATCACAATCATAATTTAATTAAATGGTGGAATTTCATCACTGTCCTGTCCAAATTTAGATTTCTAATAATGTCAAAAGACAAACGACTTTTATTTCATCTGAAAATAATCACCACTAATGAACAAAGTGAGGGTTTACTGAAAGTAAAAGAGTGCTCAAATATTTTGCTATAAATGTAATGTCTTGATATGCTCCAAAATGTACTGAAATCAGCTAAAAGTTGAATTTATTATTTAATCAATTTAGCATGTCAATCAAACATTTTCATAAATGTTCAAGTTCTATTGATTGTTGTTGTTCTATTGATTCCACAGCAGCATATATAGGCTATAAAATGTGTAAAAATAAAATGAAATAAAATAAAATAAAAAACACAACAAAAACAACAACATACAAAATGTCGTTGTATATATTGGTCCATGTCTCTGACCAGAAGACTTTAGTCCAGATTATACATCTCTGGACACCTTGGAACTCAAATTTTGAGTAGATCCTTAAAGTGGCAAAAAAACAACTGCACCTTCCGACATTGGCAATCTTAGAGGTTTAGCCTCTATTGAGTTTACTTTTGATGGTCCTCTAACCTCAATGAAGTAATTATTTCAATGCAAATGTTTGACCTTCCCCTCATGCGCACCAAATCATCGCCACGTCCTGAAACATATTCAGTGACATCAGAAGCCTTTTACTGTGCGTCGGCCAATGTTGTGGTTTGATTTGGAAGACTACGAGGATGCAAGACCTTAAATGAAAGCACTGAATCCCAGACTTTCTCCCTTCACTTGTTTTTTAGTCCTTTTCCCTGTAATAATTAGCACTCAGAGGAAGTGCATGTTTTCACTGCTATTCTTGGCATCACACTTAAACTATGATATCATGAATATTTCAGAGCAGCACAGATGAGCATGACTGTGAGCAAAGTTACATCCTGTGTAGGCTGACATCCTGACTTTTCTGACCTATATGACCCCCGCCTACATTTGGAAACAAATACTTTGCACTGACACTTCATGTAAGGCTGATGCCGTATGAAAAGATTTATATACTCCAGCAAGAGATGTGTGGAGGGTTATTTGTGCATATTTCTACTGTCTGTTCTTGCACAAGAAAGTTCATATGCAAAAGTGCTATCCAACACCCACTTGCTCTTATTCTGGGTTTAGTTTTAAATGGACTACAAATACACACAGTGGGATCGCAACATTGTGTCATTTCTATCAATCTAAATTGATGGCTTTGTGTCTGGATTTTTTTTTCTTTTTTTATGAAAATGTTTTCCACACAATTGTCCAACCTGCAATATGTTTGGTTTGTTTGCTACCACAGAAGAAGAAAAAATTGCTCTGTGTTATTTGTATGTATTTATCTGTGCCTGCATGGGATACTTGCAGGCACCCTAAATAGGAGTGACTTGTCTGAGAAAAATGCTTCTCTAAAAAAGGTATTCATTTTATTTCCACTCTGTCAGCACAAATGAATGCTCTAATGTCACATTGTCCTTTCTGCAACAGGTGAAGGTTTGGTTCCAGAACAGAAGAATGAAGTGGAAGAGAATCAAAGGTGGACAGTCTGCTTCGCCCAACGACCTTGAAAATGACGAAATAGACTCTGCTGCTTCACCTAGCTCAGAATAAACAATGGATGGGAAAGTCTGTCGCTGTGAAAAGGAGATACAAATGGTCCTTTAAGATGGGACATCTTGGGTCAACTGGACACAGATGCAGCATTATGCAAAGCCTGGTCATTTCTTGGGGGACTTGAGTGCTGGAATCAAGTTATTCTAGAGACTTCTTTTTTCCCC